>PVLC010032014.1:0-18425 GCA_004027655.1 Graphiurus murinus | reverse complement strand
CGGTACTGGGGATTGAACTCAGAGGCATTCTACCTCCGAGCTATACCCCCAGCCCTATTTTTTTTTTATTCTTTATTTTGAAACCGAGTCTCACTAAGTTGCGGAGTGCCTCACTAGGTAGCTGAGGCTGGCCGCGAACCCGGATCCTCCGGTCTCAGCCTCCCGAATGCTGGGATTACAAGCGTGCGCCACCACGCCCAGCTGGGTACATGATATTTTTAAAGTATTACTTTATATTATGTTTCCTCTAATAGTTGAATTAGGAGATGCATTTGAACTTTTTGTATGCTATATTATTCTACTTTACAAGGCATAAAAGTAGATTATTCTATTATCTACTTGCTTTATGTAAACAATAGTTCTAGGAGTTTGGTAGTTCTAGGAAAATCAAACCAAAATGTCCCTTTGAACTTGTGATCAGCATAAATTATTCATGGCTTTTGTTACCTGAAAACTCATTTTTAAAACTTAAAACTGAGAACTTGTCCATCCAATTGGTGTAAAAGTCTTTTTCTTTTTGTATCTTACATTGATCTTCAGTGACTACTCAATGCATTGGGCCAGTCATTTAAGCTCTCAAAATATTATTACCATTGTGTTCCACCATACTGTCTTGAAGTTAGTTGTTTTTTTTTTTTAATTTTTTTCTAGCATTCTAGTTGATTTTATGCCTTCCATACGTGTGTGTGTGTGTGTGTGTGTGTGTGTGTGTGTGTGTATGTGTGTGTGTATGTGTGTATTTAAGGCTTAGTTTGTTATTACTGTTCTCAGTTTTTCAGTTCTTGAATATCTGAAAGTACTCAACAAAAGTGGTGTCATTCTGTATATCCTACTTTTTATTGTTATATATCCACATCTCTTTCACCACCTCTTATCACTGATCCCTCAAATACTGCTGTGTATGTGGCGGGAGTCAGATAAATATTTGTGGTTAATGATGATAGGATGATATATAATCAAGCTTCTGGAAAACCTCTTCTCCTGGATATCATCCAAATATGTTGCTGTAGATAAAGAGGTAGTGCTGGATATCTATCAATCACATGAACAATGGAGAAAAGGTTAAAACATAAAATACACCCAAGAAATTCTAATTGATTTCCTAACCAGAAGAAAGGACTATATTCACAAGAGGAGGGAAGGGAGGACTGTAGATGTTGCAAAGATTAAATGAACATAAGTCAGCAACAATGAAAAAATGGTGGTAAGCCCTGTCAGGAAAAGACAAAGAGACAGTGAAGGAGAAATGAGCTTGTGGAGGGGACTGGTAAAAGGGTGAAGAAGTGATCCATAAATATTTAAAAATTCTTCAGAATATGTAATGGGGTTCTGTATCAAGATTTGAATCTACCTTCCGATAATTCCTGCTTTAAAAATATCCTGAAGTATACCCATTTATGTACTTTTGAAATGAGTCATATGATTGTACTTTTGCTCTTTTGTTCAAAATGTAATTAATCCTTAGTGTTTTAAGATTATTTTGAACCTATAGGCTAAATAATGTCTATTCAACATGTTATTAGTGTATATCTTATAGTGAAAAGTTTTATATGATGGATATCTATATAAATATAACAAGTATATTTTTCATTCAAGAGGAAAATATAGTAATGAAAAATATCTTTGTACTAAGTAGAATTTGAAGAAATACGGTGATATTCAGATTGCTTCTAATTAGTAATTTCAAGCAAGTGATATTTTGCCTAGACTATAACTTACTTGTCCATACTTTATTTTATATGGAAATAGATAAAAATTATGTTACTATATATAGAGATATATATTTATGCTGTGTCCATATTACTGAGAAAACTTAAACTTGGTATCTGTAGATAAAACTAGATTTTGATGAAAATTTGGCAAGAATTTAAAAGGAAATCAGTTGAATTAATTTTAGATGATACAGAAAGGCAATAGTTTTGGTTTTGTGACTGTTAATGTTGTCTTTGGATTGCCAGATGGGGGCACACTCTTCAGTAAATGTACCTACTAAAATGAGAGAGGGCTTTAGATTCGTGTGGGTTCAAACGATCTAACCTCTTGCTGCTTCGAAGTATAATCCATGGACAGGAAATGTCAACAGCAACTAGAAGCTTATTGGAAATGTTGATTTTTAGGCACCATCTCACATTTAAGAGAATGTATTTTAAATAAGATTTTTAGGGATTCTGATTCAAGTTAAAATTTGAAGTGCATGTCTGAATGTTTTTATCTTCCTAGTTTAATATAAGGTCCTTGAGGGCAGAAGCTTCTCTTTCATTGTATGGAATCTATATGCAATTTAGCACTCAATATTTATTGGTCAAATAAAGCCATACATTAATGCATCATTAACTAGGATACTTTTCATGACTTGGTATTTTTTTTTTTTTTTTTGTGGTACTGGGGATTGAACTCAGGGGCGTTATACCCCCAGCCCTATTTTTTTTATTCTTTATTTTGAAACCAGGTCTCACTAAGTTGCGGAGTGCCTCATTAGGTAGCTGAGACTTGCTGCGAACCCGGATCCTCTGGTCTCAGACTCCCAAATGCTGGGATTACAAGCATGCGGCACTACGCCCGGCTATGACTTTGTATTTTTAATGAAGATAGATAGGATTTATGTCAACTTGTGAATTCTTAACTTGCAAATATTTTATGTATTCCTATTAAACATAAACCGATCATACTATTGTATATACCTTTACAATTTACCATCCTTTGTAATTTTGCTTAGGAAATATCTACAAATTGTTTTCTAAATATAATTTATGAATTAAGATCCATTATTTCCCATTTACCTACAACACTGTGTACTGTTTATACTGTAGTAAAAAATATTCTGTAGTAAAAACTCAGGAGAAAGATGAGTTTGAGCAGATTTGCATTTGGGGGCTTTACATTTTATTTAGATACTGTTCAGCTATGGCTAAAAGTCTGTGTAATAAATTGGGAGTCTTGAATTCTTTTTGATAGATGCTCATGTTTGTTATCATATGTTATTTCCCATTCCATACTCTTTATAGTTTTGTATCAGAACAATAGTTTGTCTTCAAAGTGAATTTGAGCAGAGGGAAAGAATACACAAAGGAAGACTGTTCATAATGGAGTATCAACACAATAATCCTTTCTACTACCTTTTGCTCAGCCTGTATTGAATGTGCTGGTTCAAAAGCATTTGATTATTTTCCAAAATCAAGTCTGAAGAATTAGTGGACACTTTTTAGATACTTTCTTTTATGTTCAGGACCCAGAAGAATGATCAGAATTAGGGGATGGTGTGAACCAGCAATTAAAATTGTTGGCAGGCAATTGACTTTTCAGATTATGATGAGATTTCTTACCTCAAAACTATAAGATTGAGTACATTAAGTTTCCATATAGCTTTTTTATATGGAAACTTTCCAGGAGGAAAAGGAGTCTTGTGAAAGTGTTAATTTTTTTAAAGTAGTAAAATGTCTCTTGGACCTTATGCTCTGGAGGCAGCCAGGCTCAGAAATGGGTCCCTGGGGGTGTGGCCTCTGGAGCAGGGCATGGCTGGAGTGGGTCTGTAGGGTTGTGGCCTAGGGGGCTATATATGTTACTGCCCCCTCCCCTTGCTCTCTCTGCTTCCTGAGATCATGCCCTAAGGACCTATTGCCCTAGCTCCTTTTTGGCATCCATGTATAATGGACTTTATATTTGGACTGAAATCTCCAGACCTATCAGCATATAAATCTTTCTTCCTCTAAGTTTTGTGTGCCAAGGGTTAGATCACAGCATTGAGATGCTTCCTGAAACAGAAAATTACTGCTTACCTCTCACATATTAATTTAGCAAATCTTCACATCAGTTCTATGAGGTTATCATTTTACTGGTAAGTAAAATGAACCCCAGGGCTTAGGTAACTTGTGAAAAGTCACACAGCAAGAATATTCCAGAGGTAGATTCAAATCCGGAAAACTTAGCTTAAATCTATACTCTTAACTGCAAAAGAACTTAAAATCAGATTTCAAATAAAGAAAATTCCCAATGCTACATGAACAAACAAAGAAAAAAAAGCTTAATTATTATTATGTCTGTAGAGTGGAAGGAAAATACATCTTGCTACAACTTCCTTGTTTATACCCATTTTAGTGCCATTCTTTGATTGGAAAGAAGGTGTGAAATAGAGACAGAGATGTTCTGTAGAAAGAGGTTTGGCTTTTTAGAAATACATTTATAAACCTCTGCCACATGGGCATTGACTCTTTCAGTTTTACTTAAGCCCTAAGTCTTCTTGAAATGAAAACTTTTTTTTTGCCATACTAGGGATTGAACTCAGGGGCGTTCTACCTCCGAGCTATACCCCCAGTCCTATTTTTTATTCTTTATTTTGAAACCGGGTCTCACTAAGTTGTGGAGTGCCTCACTAGGTAGCTGAGGCTGGCCGCACACCCGGATCCTCGGGTCTCAGCCTCCCAAATGCTGGGATTACAAGCATGTGCCACCACGCCCGGCTCGAAAACTTTTTTTTGACAATCTTCTTTCCTAATATCTATGCCTTAAAATGTATTTAGAATATGCAGATGTTTGTACTTAATGATAAATCTTTGCTGAATTCTTATTTGATATCCTTTAATTTTACTGAACACATTGGAAAATGGTTTTAAATTTTATTTAAATGTTCTTTGAACCAAAATGTTTACAGAACAAGGAGTTCATCTAGCCAGCTGATTGTTCCATTTATTGTGTTTGATTGTGGAAACATTAGGAATTACAGCATAAGATGATGCCATAGAGATTTTTCATAAACAACTTAAAAACATTGTCTAATGTGGTCTCTGTTTATTAAAGGTGTCAAGGATTCCTTTGCTGTATTTAAGTAAAATCCAAGTTTCTTTACTCAAGCATGGGAAATATTGTTTCCTGGGTTTAGGAAAGTAAGATGGCTAAATAAAAGAATTGTACTTAACTAGAAACTATTATTAAGAGATCCACTTCAAAAAGAAAAGAATTCACGGGGCAGAGGGACACCCTAAGGCGCATGATGTACTTACACAATCATATCAAGGTCACTCACTGAACTGAACCTGAGGGGGAGGGAGGGCGAGGGAATGGGGTGGGAATTGGGTGGGAATTGGGGAAGGGGTCAAATGAGAATTGTGTGCAAATATGTTGTTAACAACTTGTACTTAACAAAGATGTATGCTACAATGCACGAATTACTACAATAAAAAATAAATAAAAAAAGAATTGCAGTTTAGTGTGTGTATTTTTTAAAAATACAATAGTAATAGTTAAAATAACTTTTATAAATATGTGTGCACATTCTGTCTTAGTCTATGAACATTACTTGATAATATCTTTTAATTAGAATTTTTAATTTATCAAATAACTGAGCAAATATGTTTAATTAAAATCAAAGTAATAATAACACTATATAACTGGGCAGTTTGCTTTATGTATATCTACATCCTATATTCTCAGGTTATGCTTTATTACTGATTATTAATAATTAAGTTTAAGAATATATATAATAGCTTTAATAAAGAAACAATTATATGCTGCAGTCAATATGTTTGAAATTATGATAGGCAAGGGTGAATCTGTTTATAACAATAGAGGAAAATGATCATGGAATTTGATATTTGTGTTGAAGAGCAGAGATGGATGGTTAGGATTTGAATAGATAATGGATGACTTTCATGAAAAATTTACTAAGTTTAATAAGTATTATACACAAACATGTAAGCCTATATATTTATATATACTGTATATATACTTTTATATATAATCTATGTTTATATATGTTTATATATATATATGCTATATACATACATATATAGCAGATTCTTAATTCAGAAAATGAAAATAATCTCTGTTTTAGGAATGCAGGTTTTTTTGTTGTTTGTTTTGTGTTTTCTACTAGGGACTGAACCCATGGCGATTCTACTTCTGAGCTACACCTCTATCATTACCTCTTTTTGTTTTGAAATGGGCTCTTGCTAAGTTCCCACCCGTGATCCTCCTCTCTCAGCCTATCAAGTCCCGGGACTATAGGCATGTACCACCACACCTGGCAGAAATGCTAATCTTAAAATACTCCTAAAATTTAGCAAACACTTTCCTCTTTAGGAATGTGCTATATGAAAGTAAAATGATTTCTTGAATATGTAAAAATAACACTAAAAACAGGTAAATATGATAAAGGTAATTTATAAAGTCTTCTTTTTACAGTGCTAAAAATAATAATAAAGTATGAAAAATCAAAGTCAACTTTGTGAATAAATTTTAAATAGAAACAGTCACGAAAGAAACTTAAGAGGTGATCAGGTTCATGATGTCTTTTCCATCCTGTCTGAGAACATTGTAAAAGGGCAGTATCGGTTCATTAAGTCCATATAATTCTTCTGTTTTTAATATAGCAACAGATGGAGGGACTGAAGTGAAGGCAAGAGAAATCAGAAAGATCTCTTAATAGGGGAAAAGTCTCGATTCTCTTTGGCATCCCTGCAGAGACAAGGGCCACTGTCTATAATCTTTTAACTCTTCAACTCATAGAAAATAATCAGGAAACTACATAATTCATGCTAAAAATAACTATAGCTCACATACATATGATGAAATAAATCTGGAAGAATCCTCAAAACTCTCCCCAACCCCAAAATATCTTCAGAGCTAATTATTCTACAGAATTAAGAATCCTAATTCAAGAAGGTAAAAATCTCCAAAGAAAGCATTGCAAGAGATTAATAGTAATTGCATAAGGGTACAAATTAAGATTAGAAATACACTGTTATAGAATTAGTCTACTAGAAATAGAAATACAGTGCTTCAAAAATCACATTATAGAGAGAAAATTGAGATAATCACAGTGTATTTAAAGTATAAAATAAAATAGATCTGAGTGATAATGCCATCAACTTCTGGGTAATTTTTATATATCCAGTAGAAAACACAAGGAATTCTTTAGAAATCTAGAAGAAAATTTCCTTGAAATGACAAATAGATTCTACAGTGACCTGAAAGACTTATTTTTGAGATATATTGAGAAATAATAATTACCAATAAAACTTATTCTGATTCTAATTTTGAACTTCAATAGTTTTTTAGTAATACATCTAGGTACAAAAACAAAATTAACAAACAGGAGTACAAACTGAACTACATCTCCAATTTTTTTCCAAATGTAATGAAGCCTTTCCTACAAATTTCAAATGAAAGTGGAATCCAGAAGTATGATCCAGTAATACCACTTCTGGGTATCTACCCCAAAGAATGGAAATCAAACTATCAGACCGACGCATGTGTATCTATGTTCATAGCCTCACAATTCACAATTGCCAAACCATGGAACCAGCCAAGATGTCTATCAACAGATGAATGGATTACAAAACTATGGGATATGTCCACAATGGATTTTACTCAGCCATAAAGAAGAACAAAATCATGTCATTTGCAGGGAAATGGATGGAACTGGAAAACATTATGCTAAGTGAGATTAGTCAGTCACAAAAAGTAAAAAATCGTATGCTCTCCCTAATATGCAGAAGCTAGGGAGACAGTGGGTCATAAGAGGGACTCTAGATGAAGAAGGAGAAACCTTAGGTGAGCAAAGAAGTTGACTTAACTGAAGGTAATGGGGGAGGGGGGACCACCCTAATGCACATGATGTACTTTCACAAACATATCAAAGTCAATCACTAACCTGAACTTGAAAAGGAGGAGGAGGGAGTGGGGTGGGAATTGGAGAAGGGTTAAATGAGAAATGTGTGCATGTAAGTCTTACCAGCTTGTACCTAACAAAGATGTATGATTACAGTGCACTAATAAAAAAAAATATTGTCACAAGCCAGATTGTCCTTTAGTTACAAAGACAAAAGGAAAAAGAACCAAAATGTAGCATCCATGAAGATGAGTTTTTCTTTGAAAAACTACTCAGTTGAAATCTACCTAATGGAATGATGAATGGAGCCTAGATGAGTAACAAATGGAGTATAAAGCAGCCACAGGGAATCATACAATGTTGAAAGATAGTGAACAGTGACTACAGATCTGGGTGGGAAAGAATGTAGAAGCAAACTCATTTCTAGATCAGCTATTCATAGAGTATGAAAGCAAAAACTCAAGGAACATAACAATGTTAAAGCCTTTGTTATAAAAAACAAAACCAACCTACAAAAAAAAATTGGAGATGACTTTCACCCAATATAGAGATGAATTAAAATGAATCATTTAGAAATAGGGAAATGTGACCAGCACAGTGGTGCATGTTTGTAATTTCAGTACTTGGGAGGCTAAGACTGGAGGATCACAACTTTGAGACCAGTCTCAGGCAACTTATCAAGACCCTGTTTCAAAAATAAAAAAAATAAAAATAAAAATGACTAGGGGTGTAGCTGAAAGATAAAACAATCTGAGCTTGGTTTCCAGTAGCACACACAAATAAATATAGAAATGCCTAAAAATTGGTTTCTTTGACTGTAGATTCTAATATGCAAATTGTGGCTATATAATAGAACATAAATCTAATAATCCTTATCAGGATAAAAATATGAGCAGAATTAGGTGTGAGTGGAAGTAAGATGTGCTATCTCATCTTTCATAAAAGATAGTCAATTAATAGTGACCTACAAATTAAAAGTTATTAAAAGTTTAGTGTCTGTCATGTTAGTAATACCTTTTCTTAACCATTAGAACCTAACTTCCTAGAAAAGAGAAATTATCTCACTTTTACTACATTTGGTTTTATTTCACTTTAAAGAAATTAAAAACTATATATATATATACATAGTAGAATCTCATTTTAATAAAATGCATTTATGCTTTTGTTCATTTCATCCTCTCAGCTTATGCACACATAATTTATGCAAACTTATCATAACGATACATGTCTGACATTCCAAGTGATTATTTCTTTGGAGTAGTATTGCTTTGGGTGATTTTTTTTTAACCTTTCCAAAAGCTTTTCCACATTACTAATTCTAAGGACATGTACAGTTTTCTTGACATGAGGCATTTTTTTTCCTCAAAAAGAAAAAGCTGTGGCTACAGAGTTTTGAAGTATTTGTTAAGCATTTGCTAGTGATAAAAATTTGAATGTTTTTAAACACTTTCCTCAAATACTTTACCTGTTTCCATATTTTTAGATATGTCTTATGTTCTTATCCTAAACCTCATTTATATATATTCAAATCGAATTTTTAAATGTTTTTTTTTTCTGAATTTAGAGTTCATTCATGCACATTTGTTGAAGTTAAGAGCTGATGATATGGTGGTTGACTTATTTTATATCTGTCAAGTCAGAAACTTGGCAGGATCTAAGAGTATACCCTACTAGCATGCAAACTAGTCAGCCTGACATATTACCATAGATGTTGGCAGAAGACCTGAGACTCCAAAGTCAGAGAAAAGACAAAGTGTTACTTAAAACCATAGCAGTAGCAAGAATAACAGTGTAGCATTGGTTTCCTGAATATCAAGTCCCACAGAGAGATACTGTTGGGGTTAGTTGTTGTTGGGCAGTTTGTTGCATGGAAAAGAACTTGGGTGTTTGGAATCCCTCTCTATATAGGTTACTGGCAAGTCATCTCATCCTCTGTCATGAGAGACACTATCTTTATTGCTTTGGAATGTCATGCAGATCTGTTCTATGGAGACTGATGTCTCTATCTTTGTTTTCTGGAAAATAAGCAATTCTGCCTTACAATGAGACATATCTATCTTTGGAAGTCTGCATGTTGTGCAAACATCTTTGAAAAGACAGTCTGGAGCAAATTAGCTGTTAGGGCCTTTGAAAATGTTTGGATACATGAGAGACTCGAGAAAAATCATCTCTTTGTAATATCTACAAGATGTGGTTGCTTGATCAAATTTAATGTTTCATAATGGAAGCTGATTTCTTTTCTATTAGTAATACATGGCTGATGGTATAGAAGGTTTTTCTTTTAGTGTTGTCCTTGAACTTTGTGTTCAATAAGATTTTTAAATAGAAATAAAACTCTTAAAATTTATGAGCCAACTAACTTCTATAGCAAAGCCAAAGTCCTGAAACCTTTCCTTTTTCATTCCCCCGTATTTTGTAAGAATTATACAAAATTAAGCTATTGAATAGATAAAGCTGTAACATGTACAGTTTGATGTTTTATTTGGGAATAGCATTGTATTTTAAAATTCTAAATTGTATTCTAAATGTAGTGACAGTTTGAGCCACTGAAATATTGAGTTCCTGTGGAATTATTAGACCAGAGATATAATTATAGAAGATCTCTTTTGTATGAGTTCTTAAGTTTTTGTTAATATTGTTATAATAGAAAAAAAGTTGAAGTAAATTAGAATATTAAGTTATAAGATACAAAAATCTAATTAGGAAAGTTTGTGTAATGTTTGTACTATCCCTTATAATTTGTTCTGAGATTATCTCTCATAATAAACTCTTTGACAGAGTGTCTTTCCTCTCTTTTATTAGTGCCTGAGTTCAAATCTTATTTTTCTCTCACTGATATTGTTATGATAATTTCTTATTTCCCTGCTTTTAGCCATTCTAGGTTTAGTGAAATCTCTTCTTTGTAATTTTGGTACTTTATTTGCTTCCAGAATCCTCCAGCTATCCCTGTCTAAACAATCTTTCTATTGTAGACCCTCAGCATCCTCTGTAATAAGTTCTTCATATAAGTAAATCATACTGTGTTATTGAATATATTGTATATTTTCTATCTGATGAAATTTATTATATTTTTATTTGCTAAAATAATATAATGATTCATGTCTTATTTCAGATTTTTTTTGGTAACTTGATAAATTTGAACCTGAATTTATTTTTGTACATTGTCCTAGGTTTCCATGCCTCTCCTATAGCAATTATATGTCAAGTTGTTTACATTAATGTTTGGTCTTGCTATTGAACTTATAAACTTTTTCTGTTTGTCATTTCTCCTAGCATATAAAAGTTGCATCTGAGGCTCTGTGTCATGCTGGCTGTGATATTCAGCATACCATCTTAGGACATTGCTACAATTTTGTTTGTGTGAATGTAAGTGGTTGTACACATGAAGGAAATGAACTGAGTTTTCTTGATCTTTAAATATTTGAACATAAGATAGATGAGTTGTGTTATTTAGTGTATACTTGACATATATATTATGTAGTATGTAATATATATTTGTGTTAGTATATGTTTGGAAATTTTGTTTTTTATCTTTCAAAATACAGAAATAATATTTTCTAATGAGCTAATGCTCTTAGAAGAGATTAATGTTTCTTTAGATGATGTTTTTATTTTCTATTTTGTACTTGGTGCTAAGTAAAGTGTAAGAATTTGGTTCAAATCAATAGCTCATATTTAATATGTATAACCTATGGGTATCCTTTAAAACTTTTAAAATTAAGCTTTCAATATTTTTAATATTATGTAAATCCTTTCCATTTTAATCCTTGACTTTTATGTCACTCAACAGCTTCTTTTCAGTTCCTTCTATTTTTTTGGTCTTTCAGGTAATGACACCTGATTTTCAAGAAACCAAGAAGTTACTGAGTATGCTTGAAATGAGCAACCTTTCCATCTTATATCCTGTAGTTGTTGTTTCGGTAAGTGAATAAGTATAGACCTTTTCTCTTTAAACTTTTGCTTCCTTCCTTGAAAATCACTGTTTCTATTTAACAAAATTTTACCCAATTGAGAGTGTTGACCCTAACTGGGAAGAACATTTTCTTTGTGTGTTTTTAGCTTACTATCTTGCTATGACTTCTGCGGACACATGCCTTTCTAACTACAATAGTTTGGTTAAATTGACAGGTTTGGAAAGCTGTTTAATTTAGTTAGCAACCAATTTCTTTCCTTTTTCTTCATTAAGTTACAAAGTACATGGCTAAGTTGATTAGTTATTTGGATAATGTGAAAGTGCTTTATTTAGCCTATTACCATAATGCTATTACAAAAGAAATCCGGAAAGTAAAAAAAAAAAAAAAAAAAAAAAAA
Source organism: Graphiurus murinus (assembly GCA_004027655.1). NCBI lineage: Eukaryota > Metazoa > Chordata > Mammalia > Rodentia > Gliridae > Graphiurus > Graphiurus murinus. The sequence goes on along the minus strand of PVLC010032014.1, from coordinate 6,508 downwards.
AAGTGTGAGAATGAAAACTGTTAGTTCTTCTACTCATTGTTACTTTTTAAAATCTCAACCCTAGTCCTTTATATTGCTTACATAAGTATTTGAATCTAATTTTCTGTTGACTTCTCTTGATTTCCATCTTATGGGTCCAAGTAAATGCCAGGATTTTTTAGCCACCGAGTGCTCTGCATCAAACTAAAAGATGAGCAGTCTTCCCAGTTAATGTGGAAACATCTCTTAGAACTAGTTTGAAAATAATATGAATTTATATTTTATAATCACCCTAAATGTTTATTATATTGAGGAATTGTCACTCTAGAATACCTGTATACTCATTATTTTCCCATTGTATAAGTGTTTTCAGTTGGTAATATTAAAGTTATTAAACTTAATAGAAAAATGTGTCATTAAAATTTATGTGTAATCTATAGGCTTAGGATGGAGCAAGTCACCACTAGAAAGGGTGGAGTAAGAAATACTGGCTTCTTGGATGGGGAGCTGGGGACATAGTCCCAGGTGTTGTGGCCCTATATGACCAGGCTTCTCCTTTTCCTTTCTGATGCCACTTTCACTAAAACTGTTCAAAAGGTTTTAGTTTTCTGATAATGAAAATTTGGCAGAATCATTCAAATTTTCATAAAGTTAATAGATATGTGGAAAATACTATGGTAGTTATAAAATAAAATAAAACGAAGGACTTAAATTTAAGTCTAGATATCTTTATTATATAATAATTTCTGGTAAAAACTAAAATGAGTTAAGAAATATTTATTATGGGAAATTTTTGTTGTCTAATATAAACTAGAACAGATAAGAGACTAGTACTTGAAGATCCCCTTGAAGAAGAATACAAAATTTCAGTATGAATGGGACTTTATCTTGGAAAGAACTAAGATACTTTTAAAATTAATTTTATTCTAAAAAATCTCATAGACATTATATAATAGCATATTGTGACTCTTTTTTTCTTTTTCTTTTTTTTTTTTTTTTTTTTTTTTTTTTTTTTTTTTTTTTTTTTTTGCGGTACTGAGGATTGAACTCAGGGGCATTCTACCTCCGAGCTACACCCCCAGCCCTATTTTTTATTCTTTTATTTTGAAACCGGGTCTCACTAAGTTGCAGAGTGCCTCACTAGGGAGCTGAGGCTGGCCGCGAACCCGGATCCTCCGGTTTCAGCCTCCCGAATGCTGGGATTACAAGCGTGCGCCACCATGCCCGGCTTACTACTTTATTTTAACTGTGTATTTTTAAAAATATTTTTGGGTCTTTTTCGTTCTCTAAAAACTTTTTTATTAATCATTTGTTATTCAAAATATATTTTGGCCCATTTATTTGGTCATCATTTTTATTTTTATTTGCTTTAAATAGTCTAATTTTGCCTAGTTCTTATGCTGATGGCATTTAATATGATTTAAAGAATTTAGTAATATTACTTTGATCAACCTCAAGTCTTTATGTTTGGGTAGATATAACTTAGTTCATTATATTATACTGAGACAATCAGAAGTTTAAATTTTTCTACAGTCAAAGACTGATGGTAATATTAACCACATGGGCTGAATAGATGTCTGCATTAAAGTGAGAACAAATATTTGGATGTATCATTTTGTAAGTGGTCAGTTTTTTTTTTTAAAGATTTTGTATATATATCAGTATAACATAAGTTTTGGAAACATATTTAGATAACAGACATACCTTATGCTAGGAGAAATTTCCTTTTTTAGAAGAAAATATTCTTTTCTATTAGAGACTGGCTAGCATAATGGATTTTTTAAAATTTAGATCAATTATGTTGCTCAGTAAGAAAAGTCTTACTAAATACATGCGAAAAACTAATACTTTTTTTTTCGCAAAAATAAAATCATGTTGGAATTACATTGGAAAATCCTTATCAGATGTCACTTTGGAGACTGTTTACCCTGCAAGTTATCAAGGAGCTAGATTTTTATCCTGATTTGACTGAAGTTGTGGATTTCTCTTTAAGGTCACCAGAAGGTGTGTGGTATAAATGTGCCTCAGCTTAACAATGGGTTTGTGTCCTGATAAAGCCATCATAATGAAAATGCGTTTAATACAGTTAACTTACTGACACCATAGCTGAGCAGCAGTGTACCACAGAATGCCATTTGCTTCCCCCAGGATCCCAAGACTGACTGGGAGACCCGGCTTACTGCTGCTGCTTAGCATAACCAGAGAATATCATAGTGTTAATCTGAGAGAAGATGAACATTCAAACTTTGTATTTTGGGTTCTATAGAATGCATATTGCTTTTACACTACCATAAATTAAAAAAAAATACTGTAAGTGGGTGGAACCTTCATTCATTGGGGTCTTCAGTATTGCTATACCTTTCATCCCCATTCATCAGATAGCAGTTTATCTGAAAGTTCTTTTCAGAGTAGAATAATATAACAGTTATGAACATGGGATGTGTCCAGTTCTCTTTTTTTCTATTCTTGTGTGTTTATGTTTACTACTTAAATAATGATGTACAAATTTTAGGAAAATAAAGTAATGCATGTCCTAAAATATTAAAAGGTAAACTCATAAGCAATCACTCAGGAAAAGAATAGGCTTTTATCTAAATTAAATAGGGTCTGAATTTAAGGTTAAGTTCCTTGCTTAGAAATTGATGAACAGAGAAACATCCCTGCCCCCAGCAATTAAGAAAAGAGATTTCAAGAGGCAAAACTACTTATAGTTGCTTTCCAGACAAAATTATCTAAAACCAATTGTAAAAACCTCAAACATATCTTCTCAGATACAAAAACTAAAATATGAATTATAATTTATTTGGTTCTGGGAAGGCTTCCATAAAACATTCTTTAGTACTAGCCAATGAAATAGTAGACAGTACATTTTTATTTAAAAGCTATTTTTTTCAGTGAGGCAGTTTTCACTTAATAGGCATCAAAATAAATATTTAGATGTTAAAATTGGGAAGAAATGGACAACAAATGTAAGTAGAAGTTCAAAACTGAGAAGTGAGGCACACTTTAATTTTACTTGGTAAAATAGTTTGTCACTTTTTCTACAGCAGAATAATTTTATTGTAATTATTTGAACAAGTACGCAAGAGCTCTACTTTCTCTGCTACTTTCTCTGCCTATATCATCAATTTCATTGCTGTACTATGAAAGGTGAGAATTTTTATGAATTTATTTAGCAAAAATATAAATTACCAAGTGGAATTCTAATGCTTTGAAAAACAAATAAACCTTCAGAAGTACATAATTTAGTTCTAGTTAGTAAGAAATAGCTTATTGATATAACAGATCAGAATATGTCATCCTCAGAATACTTCAGAATGTTTAATATTTGAACATGGCAGCCAATTTTAAGAAAGCCACCATCCATTGACACTTGATACTTTCACATATGGGGAAACTGTCACAGAGATGTAAATTGTTTCCAGAAGGTTCTACAGTTCACGATGGCAGCATGAGGAAGAAAATCAATCCAACATGTAGTATATCATATACACTTGTTACTTTTATGCTCTAATGAATCTGTTAAATAATGGAAAAAGTTTTAAAATATATATATATATATACACACACATATATGTATTTAATATTACTTCCTAATAAAGAACAAATGACAATTGGAAAAATGTAGCAATTCCTTCTTTTAAGTGCTAATGGCTTCTTATTTTAGCTTCACAGGGTACTGAGCCTTTACTGAATTTAAGTTATAAAAAATCCATGATGCTTTAAATGTTTTACCAGATCCTAGACATGAATCTTTGTTACCTTTTACTTAACTGCTTGTTCTATACATCTTTTCCTGTTAACCCTGTTACTATGAGGCCAAGAAAATGTATTTTCAAGTTCTTATAAAGAAAACAAAAGAAAGCTGTTTTAATTCTCACTACCTTCATATTGGGTTTACTTTTTATAATCTGCTTGTTTCAGTTCATTCTTATTTTCAAGCAGATAGTGTTCAGTTCATTCTTATTTTCAAATAGATAGAACCTGAGAGCAGGTTCGAATTCCTGCTCTGCTCTATTCTCAACTTTATTGCTACTGTAGACTTATGAATACTTTTACTTTTTTCTTTCAGAAAAATTATAATTTTATTATATATTGAATTTTTATAATTAACTGAAAATATATTAATGCTTTCTCTTTCATGGCTTATATACTACTTGAACTGTAGAAATAGGATCACATGTATAAATTCTACAAATTCTTTCATTTGTTTTCTGCTAATGTAGTTAGTCTCAGGTATTTCCTGCCTAAATCAATAATAAAACCTAAATATGTACTGGTTAAAAATACCTTTAGAACCTTTTCCCAACTGTGGTCATGAAAGAATTCACTTCTAACACAAGGATGAGGAATGATGAAATCATTTTCATGGGAGATGTTGAATAGAAAGAATTTACTGTGTTGTTACAAGTTTAAGGAGATCTTTGCTTATGGCTAAATGGTTAATGGAAAGCTTGTGTTGTGGGATATAGAAACTCCCTAAGATTAATTATGATGGACATGTAACTGATGATGTATAAAGAAATGATTCTCAGAGAGCACACCTTCCTAGTATTCATTCTTTTAAAGAATAAAGGCTATTTATTTTCAGGTACAATGGTGTTCTATTGGAATATGTAAATAAAATGGATTCTAGAGGCCTGTTGTAAATTTTAATGAATACATTTTTCTTAATTAAGCTCAGAGTTTAGAATTGTTATTTCCCTATTTTAAGCAGTTTAGTTAACTTGTTTGTGAATTTGTCAGTGCTATTCTAGTAATCATTTTATAAAATTTGACAAATGAAGTATGCAGGGACAAGACAAATGAAATGAAACTCTTCTAGAATTAAACAGAAATTGATTTTAGTCCTAGATAATGAGGTGAACAATTGATTTGATCATTTAGTTTAAAAAAAAATCCTTGGGAATTTGTCACTAGGTTTTTCTGTTGTTGTTGATATTTAATTCTATTTTAATAATGAAAATAATCTTTGAATAATTCTGTCATGCTATTTCTTTACAATGATGGAACCAAGTACATCTTCCATATCATTTTAAGGTTACTTGTTATACTTGTATGATAAATACATTAATATAATACAAATAAGTTAATATAAATATGCTATTCCTGACTTTGATTAGAGTACTTAAAAGAGTTTCACTTATTGGAGGAAAATATAGTCTTGTGAAACAGACATAGTAAAGACGCTGAATTTGTAGTTAGGATACAAGTTATAAGTACTAGAGATACAAATGACAAGTATCACTTAACCTGTCAAAGTTACTTCATCTCCTGGAACTTCAGTTTAAAAAAATCATTATCCATAAACAAAGTGGGATGCCCTTGGTGCATCTAAGTTGCTTATCTTTCTAAAAACAATATACATATTTTATAAAACAACATGTAAAGTTATTTTACTTTCATATGATCCACAATGTTTGTTTTTAAAATATAGATGTAGTAGAGTAGTTCAGGTTAAAATCTGTATTACAAGACTCATGAGTTATTTTTATGTTCTCTGTATTAACTATTCCTTTTTTATTCTCCTTGTTTCATTGTCTGTTTTCTATAGTTTCTGTAGTTTAAGTCTTCCATTTTATCATTTTGTTATTCTTTTTTTCTGTTTCTTTTTTTAATAATTGAAAAATTAATCATCTCCTTTTTTCACCAAAGTTTCTATCTTTCCACATTTATTTTGGACCTTATTTTTGTAAGAATAACTCAATGATTAAAACACACTCTAGTGTTCTTGTTATTAATTCATTTTTAAACTTACTTTAGCCCCCATCTAGTTACTACTTTACAGAGAATTAACCTGTCCTCTCCATCATCTAATGGATATCTTAATATAAATTTATATAGAATTTATTAAAAGTCTAGGAATTTTTATATAGGAATTTTTATACTTTTATTGTTGCATTGTAATAATACATCATAGTGCAATTCAAAGTGATACAAACATACATGCACATATCACTTGGTACTTCCCTTCCCATTCCACCCTGCTTCCCCCTCTCCCTGTACATATTAGTGAGGTTGGAACTGATACCCTCACATGTGTACCTAACATTATTTGAACTGCTTTCTTCCTCAATTCTTTTTTTTTTCCCTCAGCACCCCAGACTCCCAGTCCATTCCACCCTTCTGCTGGTCTTGTTCCTTATTTATCAGAGGTCCATTTTGATTAATATTTCCTTTCTAGCTTCCATGTATGAGATAAAACATAATGACCCTTGACTTTCTGAGACTGCCTGATATAATTTAGCATAATTTTTTCTAGTTCCTTCTATTTTTCCACAAATGACACAATTTTATTCTTCTATATGGCTGAGGAAAACTGCATTGTGTGTATATACCACATTTTCTTTATTCTTTTGTTGACAAACACCTAGATTGGTTCCATAGTTTGATGATTGTGAATTGTGCTTTTATAACCATGGGTATGTATGTATCAGTATAATCACTTTAATCTTTTGGGAAGATTCTAAGGAATGGTATAGTTGAGTCATATGGTGACTTCATTCCTAGGTGTCACAAGTATTTTGAC
>PVLC010032013.1:0-18437 GCA_004027655.1 Graphiurus murinus | reverse complement strand
GCGGTACTGGGGATTGAACTCAGGGGCATTCTACCTCCGAGCTATACCCCCAGCCCTATTTTTTATTCTTTATTTTGAAACTGAGTCTCACTAAGTTGCGGAGTGCCTCACTAGGTAGCTGAGGCTGGCCGCGAACCTGGATCCTCCGGTCTCAGCCTCCCGAATGCTGGGATTACAAGCGTGCGCCACCACGCCCGGCGCAAGACCCTGTTTCAAAATTGAAAAATTTAAAAAGGGATGGGGTAGCTCGGAATTGGAATGCCCCTGGGTTCAATCCCTAGTACTTGTCCCCCTAAAGTAACCCATTGTATATTAAAGAACCAAATATGGTAATTTCCCTATAAAGCCAAAAGCAAAGCAAACTTATTGTACACCAACTATGTAAAGGGCTAACATGTTACATATTTTAATTGTTTTCTTTTTCAGATAACTACTTGCTTATGGGGGAAAATGTAAACCATATAAAAGAGTAAAGAGTGAATAGTACATCTTTCTCTTACCCAATACCCAGTCCAACCCTTACCTCCTTTCCCAGAAGTAATAACTATGCCAGTTTCTTAGATATATATAGCTCTCTCTCTCTCTCTCTCTCTCTCTCTCTCTCTCTCTCTGGATTGAACCCAGGATTGTTCTCTGAACTACACCCCATCCCTATTTTTAAGTTTTTGAGGCTGGCCTTGAATCTGTAATCCTCCTGTCTCAGCCTCCCAAGTACTGGGATTACAGGTATGCATGCACTACTGCAGTTAGCTCATTCTTTTTATATATTAAAGGGTCATTTGTATTTTTTTGTGAAATTTTTGTTCATGTTCTTTATCATTTTCCCTTCTAGATATTGGTATTTTTCTTAACAATTTGTAAATTTCATTTACTTATTTATTTAGAAAGTTAGTTCTTTGTCTATCATATACATTGGAAAGTTTTTCTTATCAGCATATAATTTGATTTTTGTTGTTGTTCATGATACCTTTTAACAAACTAGAATTTTTTTTTTTGTAGTACTGGGGATTGAACCAGGGGCATTCTGCCTCTGAGATAAACCCCCAGCCTGATTTTATTTTTATTTTGAAACAGGATCTCACTAAGTTGCTGAGGCTGTCCTCAAACCTGCAATCTTCCTATCTTAGCCTCCCTCCTGTACTGGGATTACAGGTGTATGCCACTGTGACGAATTATAATTTTATGTAGCCAAATTTGATGTTTTCTCTGAGATCATAGCAGATTTTCTGATTTTTGACAGTGTTCTATGATTTATTTTACATTTATTTAGGTGATTTATTTGGAATTTATTTTGGAGGAGGGATGAGATTGGGGTTCAACTGTTTGCCCAGTTGGCTTGCCAGCTGTCTCAACAAGTTGAAATCATCAACACCAATCACAGAAGCATTTGCAAAACTGTAAAAACCTCTTCACCTGATCTAAACCTGACTGTCTCCCTGACCACTAAGGCAAGACTATTGGTTCAAGAACATTTTGCAAGAAATTGAATTTGTGGGTGTAGGTATGTCATCCAAGTTAGAGCCTGACATCCCCCCCACCCCCCACCCCACGCACAGTGAGGAATTGGGAGAGGAGAGAATGTAGTTCCTGGGAGGCACCGGAAATCAATCAGGATAGCAAGTCTGAAATCCCAGAGCCTGAATAGAATTTAAGATATAGGGCCCAAATCTGGAGAGAACCAGGAAAGCAAAGAATAAGTCCTGGACTAGCCGTTGGGCAGGCAGTGGTGGGTGGCGGGTGGCGGGGAGCAGGTCTAGTGAGGGAGGGGCCCGAGGCTTGGTGAGAGCTAGTCCTTTGGAAGAGGCAAGGCTGGGAGCACTTGCATTTCTATAGAATGCAACATAGCAATTCTCAGTCAGATGATGGAAGTCAGACTCAGTTTCTCCCACACATGAAGGTGAGGCCAGTTCTAACTAGAGGGTAGCCCTGGCCTTGGAAATGTGGACTGAAAAAATAAGTTTTCCGAAATAAAGTAAATGTTGGGATAGTGTTGTTACTTTACAGATAGAAAATTTATCTCTATAAAATCATTCCTAAAAGTGTAACAGTGGGTAAATTAGTAAGTTAGTTCATTCTTTCTTCAACAAACTTTTATCAGATAAACAGACACTGTGCAGAACTCTGGGAGACAGAGAAAGATAAAGTGCAGGTCCCTGTCCTGCACCCTCTCCCTAGGTGTGTATATAATTGGGGTACATGTCAATCATCAACAAGGAAAGCACAGCAAGGCACTTGAGAGGACACAGCACCAAGAAGTTCTTCACAGAGTCTGCTAGCTCAGGAGGTGCTCAAGCACGGGATCCCATCTAAATTCCTCATTCTCTCTTTACATAGGTTAAGTTAAAGTTTCTTTCAGAATTACAATAAACACGCCTCCACTTCTAGTCTCTTTCTGCATGGTCTCATTAAACATTTTGGGCGGGGTGGGGGGTTACTGGGGACAGAACCCAGGGCCTTCTGCATGCCAGGCAAGAGGTCTACCACTGAGCTACATCCTCAGTTCTGCATGGTCCCTTTCTTCTAGAAAACTGAGGAAATACAGTGTGACTTGATCTTCACAGAAATCTTTAGCCAGTGGTGCAGGGATGGGTTTCAGAGTGTCTGTGAACCCTTTAAAATTGGAATCAAATTGTGTGGGTGTTCTTTTCTCTTGGGATAGGATCATAAGTTTTATTAGAATCAGAAAGGAGTCTGTGACCCCAGGATGATTACTAATTAATGACTCAAATTCCTCAACCCAATTAAGGATCTTTTATTTTAAAAATGTTTTTAAAAACATGCTAATATGCCTGGAGCAGTGGCCCATGCTTATAATTCCAATACTTAAGAAGCTGAGATAGGAGAAGCACAGGTTCAAGCCCAGTAGGTGGTAACTTAGTGAGACTCTGTTTCAAACTAAAAAACAAAATAGATCTAAGGGTGTATCTCAGAAGTAGACCATTCTGGAGTTCAATCCCTAGTACCCCGCCCCCAAAACCCACATCCTAATCAGACTCCAACCTAGAGATGTGTTTAGTTACTACTACCTCGTCCTTCTTAAGTCTGTTATCCTTCATCCTTCTTCTAGCTTCCTCTCCTTGTATCCAGAAATATGAACAGTACTAGACATCAACATCCTCTTAACTTCCCTTATTTATGTTTATTTGACAATCCCATACTTAACCACAACAATAATATAGGCAACCCTATCACCCCCCCCCCTTGGTATTGGGAATTGAACCTAGGGGCATTCTACCGCCAGGCTACACCCCCAGCCTTTTTCTGTTTTTTTTTTTTTTTTTTATTATTTTGAAACAGGGTCTCACTAAGTTGCTGAAGGTCTTGCTAAGTTGCTGAGGCTGGCCTCAAATCTGTGATCCTCCTGTCTCAGCCTCCCAAGTACTGGGATTACAGGCACACACAACCACTCCCAGCAGCAACTCTATTCTTAACTATAATAATCTGATCTCATCAAGCAAAGTTGGAAATCCACATTTCTAAGGCAGTCTCTCATGTTTTCAGTCAAGTTTTGGGGGGAGAGGAGGGCAGTTTCCACCTTCATGGAGAGGAGACATTTCAGAAAATGCACACAGTTATGGGAATCTATAGACATCCAGACATCCAGAGAGATGATTTCCTACCAGAATGCGTGTGTGTGGGGGGGGGCAGAGGGCCACCAAAGACAGTAATTGTTATCACTGACAATGCCATAGACCTGTTTACCCTCCATTTCCACATCTTCAAAACAGAATACTGGACCTGGATGCTGATACCTGATCAGAAGTATTTCTAAAATAAGCCTAGGAGAAATATTAGCCATTGTCATAGAATAGCACAGAAAGAACAGATGCAACTAGTACAGGGAAATTTGTACAAGAACATTAAGGTATTAAAGAAGAGATAACATCATTATTCACATAAATATAAGAAATCTAGAAAATAGAGAATATTGTCATCATTGCTATCATATTATTTAAAAAATCTGGTTTTGAAGCAACCCAATAAAATATAAACACATTTTACACTTTAATAAATAGAAAAATTGTTTTGCTAGGAGCTACAGACTTCGAAGGCTGTCCTAAAAATGTAAGGGTATAAACCAGGCATGCTTGTAATCCCAGCATTTTGGGAGGCTGAGACCGGAGGATCTAGGTTCGCGGCCAGCCTCAGCTACTTAGTGAGGCACTCCGCAACTTTTTGAGACCCTGTTTCAAAATAAAGAATAAAAAATAGGGCTGGGGGTATAGCTCGGAGGTAGAATGCCCCTGAGTTCAATCCCCAGTACCTCCAAAAAAAAGTAAGTATATACATATATACATTTTTCTTCTTACTAAGTGATACATAATCACGTGTGTACTGCTCATGTGAGGCCCAACTTAAATTTGTAGAGTGCATTTAGATAAATGTTCACAAAGCATTTTCAGATTCGTTATGAATCCTGTATGGTACGTGAACCTGGGCTAATCTTTTTTTTTTTTACTCCGTTTTTAGGATGAGCCAGCACCTGCCCAATTTTTGAGACAGCTCAGGGCTTAAAGGAAGGCTCATCTAAATAAAGGCCGGCTAAAGTGACATTGCAAGGCTTTAATCCTTCTCTGGCTGCCCGTGTGACCGAAGGCTGATTTGCAAGATTCTTCTTTCCTGGGGTCCAGATTATGAAGTCCCTAGGGCCCGGCGACCTAACTGCATAGAGAGTGCAGAATGAAGCAGGTCAGAGATAAGCGCCAGCAGCAGGGCCCCGAGGGCCTCCCAGAGGCTTTTACACACTGGAGGGCAAGATCCCCAGGCCGTCTGCGGAATTAGCAAACGGGAGCCTTTGTCCTGGGACGCCGCCACCAGCCACAGAGCTTCGGACTCCACGCTTAGCCAGAAGGTTCCTGGAGCTCCGTCCCTTCCGGGAGAGCTATGGTGACTGGACGTGTGCCCGACTGTGCAGATAGAGCTGGGAAGTTCGCGGTGAGGGGAGGCACGGGTTGGGCAGCCCCGGCCTCCTCTCGCTGAGGCCGGCCCCAGCTCGCAGCTCCCTCCCGTGGCGCCCGGCGGGGATGGAGACGTGAGCCCGCGGGACGGACGATGGCCGCGGTGTGTGCCCACGGGGGCGGCCTGGTGACCCCGCACTGCGCGCGGTGGGAGCGGCGCCCGAGCGCGGAGAGCGGCCCCGAGGCGGAGGAGGACCAGCCCCGCCAGCTGACGCCCTTCGAGAAGCTGACGCAGGACATGTCCCACGACGAGAAGGTGGTGCGGGAGATCACGCTGGGCAAACGCATAGGCTTCTACCGAATCCGCGGCGAGATCGGGAGTGGGAACTTCTCCCAAGTCAAGCTCGGCATTCACTCCCTAACCAAAGGTAGGACCCGACCTCCCGCCCGCGCGGTACCGGGGCCCGCCTGGGGGCGGGGTCAGGGGCGGGGCCAAAGGAGCGTGCAGCCCTCAGCCGAGCCCCTCGGCCACCCAGCCCGGCCAGAGGCGCCGGAGGACAGCTCGATTAACTTCCACCGTAACGAGGTGAAGTCTGTATTTTAATTTCCATGTTATAGATAGGGAGACTGAGATCCAACGAAGTAAAATGTGGCTTCAGCAGTTCAATCTTTCTGGCTCCAAATACTCCTGCCGTGCGGAGCAAATTCACTCTAATGCAGGGGACCTGCTCTCTCCAAATAGGCCTCGGAGACGCGGAGGCGCTTGGTGCCGCGGCAGCGCCCATCCCAAGTCCACACACAGCTCCTATTTGTAGCCGAGGGCCAGGAAGGCTGGCACGGAGAGCTGCAGGGACCTCCCATATGGCCGCTCTCTGGACCGCAGGGTCCGCTTGGTTTCCCCTCTGACCAGAGGCTGCGCCTTCTGTAGTATCTGGGGACTCTTCCTGCTTCCGTCTACCCTGCGTTTGTTCTCAGTTGCTTGACTCCTCACTCCACACTTGCTTGGCGGCGGTCACGCCGGGATTCTGGACTAGCAGCGCCCACCACCCTGGCCTCACGGAGGAACTGTGTGGAAAGCCCAGCACCCCTTTCCAGCCCGATCCAATGTGGGCCCCTCCCCAGCGTGCCTCTAAATTAGCTGAAGCCTGACAATTATCGTAAAGAGTTACGAGACCAAGAACACCTGCAATTTAGAGTAACTTACCCAGCGTCTGAAGCCAGTGGACTCTACCCAATTCCCAGTGCCTTAGTGACATTTCCTCTCCTTAGACCCAGGACCCAAGGCCCCTCTTTCCTTGTATCACAGGTTTTTTTTTTTTTTTTTCATTTTCTTTCTCTTTTTTGATGCTGGGAATTGCACTCAGGGGCATTCTACCTTGGAGCTGTACCCCAAACCCCCTTTTTATATTTTGTTTTAAAACAGGGCCTTGCTGAGAGTTTTGGCACGATGCTGAGGCTATCCTTGAACCTGTGATCCTCCTGTCTCAATCTCCCAAGTACTGGGGTTACATGCATGTGCTACCTTGCCTGCCTTGCAGGTGTCTTTTGCTTTCTTTTTCTCTCCAACCCCCCAAATCATGCTCTTCTAATCCCTGGTTTGGCCTCCCCACATACATATGCATAGCACACACACCAGCACCCAGCACACACACCAGCACACACATGTGCAAGCCACTGGAGCTCCAAGTCCTACCATCTTGCTCTAAGGTCTGAGCATCTGAGTTCCTGTCTTCATATGTTGGGCACTTGACTTACTGTGTCAATTACAATAGTTCTTGGAGCATCAGATTCTTCATTTAAAAAATGCAGCCAGTAAGTCAGGAGTGGTGGCACACACCTGTAATCCTAGTATGTGGGAGGCTGAGACAGGAGAATTGCAGGTTCAAGGCCAGCCTTAGTAACCTCGATTCTCAGCAACCTAGTGAGACCATTTAAATTAATAATAATAATAATAATAATAATAATAATAATAATAATAATAATGGACTAGGGTGTCGCTTGGAGGTAGAATGCCCCTGGGTTCAGTTCCTAGCACCATGAAAAAGAAATTGCAGCCAGTAACAGTATAACAATGCTTACTTCATAGGGTGTCAGAGGATAGATGTCGAGTGCTCCATAAATGTTTATTACTGGTACTATTTTGTAGAGTTGCTTAAGTCTTGCCTTGCCTTTATACAACCAAAGATCAGTTGACAGCTCTTTATCAACAGAAGTTCATTCCTGCACACACACCAAACTAAGATCAATTTAACTGCCATTGTGTCCTCCCTGTGGGGTTTTTTGGGGGGGAGGTACTGGGGTTTGAACCCAGAAGCATTCTACCTTCAAGCTACACCCCCAGCCCTTTCAATTTTGATTTCATTTTGTATTTTTCTTTTGAAACAGGGTCTCCCTAAGTTGCTGAAGCTGGTGTCAAGCCTGCAATTCTTCCATCTCAGCCTTCCAAGTACTGGGATTACAAATGTATACCATCACACTTGGCTTAGCTTGTGGTTTTTCACCTCAAACTACATATCAGAATTACTTGGGAAACTTAAAAACAAAACAAAAAACAGTGCCCAGACCCCACCTCAGAGCTTCTGATTTAATTGGCCTGTACTGGGACCAGGTATGGGTGCTATTTTGAAACTAATAAACATGCATAGCCAAGAAATACTGCATAAGCAACTTGCGTATACCGTAGACAGCTTTAAAAAAATACTAATATTTTTCATGTTTGCCACAAATAAATAATCCAGGTATCATTTGTCTTTTAAATTTTGTTACATGTTATTGTATCCACCTTTCATGCTGCATTAAACTTTCAAGTTTCATTTCACTTCTAATAATATTTATTTATCAAACACCAAAGGGCATTGTATTAGGTCTTAGGGGTTATAAAGATTAATTAGATACAGTCTCCATCCTGGAGGATAAAGGAAGAAAATCCGTATACAAATAAGTACAGTACAAGCCAAATTTTGAAAAATGTATAAGAAAGAAGTTGTGAGTTTAAAGGAAGGAGTAACTCTTCTGCCTTGGGCATATCTGGCTTTCAGTACAGTTAGAATTTGAACTACACTTCAAGAATGGACAGGATTTTGGATGGGCAGTGATTATAGGACAGAGGGCTAGGGGGTACCTAGGAGAAAGTGAACAAAAGCATAAACATGGGAAAATGATGTGTAGCAGTTTACCCAAACCCTAGGAGACAGAGGGAGAGAGGGCTGGAGAACTATGTTGAGGCTGAATCATGGTGGACTTGAACTTTGTCCTAAAGATTTGGATTTTTTTTTTTAAAGCAATGACAAACCATCAGGTTTTTGTGATTAGAGCAGGACTTTTGGAAGACTAATCCTACAGTAGTGAGAATGAAGGGTGGGAAGAGAGGTGCAGGAGGCAGGTCTATGTCAGGAAGCGCTGGTGATGGTTTGGCCAGAGGGGAGGAATCCTGAGCTGGGATGGCAGGCATCAGATAAAAGAGACCCCTGTGAGGCTGGACAGAAGAATCTGTAGGATTGGCATGTTGGCCGGAGTTCTCCAGAACCAGTGGGGTGTGTATGCCTATAGCGACAGAGATTTATTAGAAGGATCTGGCTCACAGGACTATGAAGATGCAGTCAGCAAGCTGGGGACCCAGGAGAGCTAGTGGTGTAGTTCCTGCCCCAAAGCCCACAGTCTCAAGACCCAAGAGGCAGTGTTTGAATCTGAGTCGGAAGGCCAACAAAGACGAATGTTGCAGCTTAAGGAGATTGAGCAGGAGAAGCTAGTGCCCTTATTCTGTCTTTTTGTTCTCTTTGATTGGATGAGGCCCACCTACATTGGAGAGGACAATTTACTTTACTCATTTTGCCAATTCAGATATAAATTTCATCCAGAAACACCCATGCAGACACATCCAGAATAATGCTTAACCAAATGTCTGGGTCCCACATGGTACAGTCAAGTTGACAAATAAAATTAACTATCACAGTTGGTAACTAATTGGATCTAGAACTGAGGATGGAAAAATGGGTGAAGGCAATGAACTTGCTTTACTTAAATATGTGAACCAAAAAAGAGTGATGAGGCCAGAGTGGTGGTGCACACCTGTGATCCCAGTACTTGGGAAGCTGAGACAGGAGGATGGCAGGTTCATGGCCAGCCTCAGCTACTTAGTGAGGCCCTCTGCCATTTAGTGAGACCCTGTTTCAGAAATAAAGAATGAAAATACTGCTGGGGGTGTAGCTCAGAGGTAGAGTAGAATACCCCTAGGTTCAATCCTCAGTTACCCCCCCCACACACACAGAGAATCCAATACAGAAGAAACAGGGTGGGGCTAGGAGAAGAGAATGGACCTTAGGACCACAAAACTTGTTTCAAATCCTCATCCAGGCCTCTGACCATGCATATCTCCTCAATTGCCCCAGCTGTAAATTAGAAATGATGATTCTTAGCATTGTTGGAAAAATTAGAAATACCATATACAAAGTGCAAGGCATATAGTAGCTGCTCAATGAATGGTAGCTATCACTGGAGCAGCTATTTTTTTATTTAAACTTATTTCAAAAGGAAATTTAGAGCCAGGTGTGGTGGTGCACACCTGTACTGTAATCCCAGTACTTGGGAGGCTGAGACAGGAAGGTTGCAGGTTCAAAGCCTGCCCCAGCAACACAGGGAGACTCTAAGCAATTAGTGAGACCCTGTTTCCAAACAAAAAATAAAAAGGTTGGGGGTATATCTCAGAGGTAGAATGCCCTTGGCTTCAAATCTTAGTACCATAAAAAAAAAGAAGATAAAAAGAGGACATTTAGTATTATGATACTGAAACATCATTGCTTAGGATTTAATGGTAAAAATAAATGTGAGTAATAGTAACAGAATGGTACAAATGAATACAATGTGAACAAATGAAAAAGTTTTAAAGGAAAATGACCAAATAATGGAAAGTAACTGAAAAAAATCATGGTAACAACCAGTCTGAGACTCCCTCTTTGCCTTAATTAGAATTCGAGAAGAACTGAAATGAGAATAATCTTTTTATGCACTGAATAACACTTCGATGCTATTTAAGGCTGTTTCCATGCACTAAAATTATTTCATATCTCCTGAGTGTTAAGGCTCCACTTTGGGAAAACTTGACTTCATCCAATCCTTCCATGTCTTACAAATGAAACAGAGGACCAGAAGTGGCCAGGTACTGCTGCCTTCTTCATACCTAAGGACACTACTCCCCCTTTCCGCAGTCCTCCCAAGGAGTGTTCTTGCCCTCGAAATGTGGAAAACTCAAGGGAACAGGACATACTCAGGGAAGGACAAGAATATATAACTGTGTTTGTCAACTTTGTGCTACTGTGATAAGATACTTGAGGAACAATTTATCTTCGTTCGTGGTTTCAGTCTGTGGTTGCTTGGCCCTGGTGCCTTTATGTCTGTGGTGAAGTAGACACCATGGCGGAGAGTATGTGGCAGAAGAAGCTGCTCATCTCTTGGAAGCCAGGAAGCAAAAGAGAGGGAGAGAGACAGAAAGCGGCCAGGGCCCCAGTGTCCCCTTCAAAGGCACACCCCCAGAGACTTAACTTCCTTCTACTAGGCCCTACTTCTTAAAGGTTTCACTACCTCCCATTGCACCACGGGTTTGGGACCAAGCCTTTAAAGCATGGATCTTTGGAGGACTTCGTATCCAAAGTATAGCCATAACCAGGTCTCCGAGGAGGGAGAGAAGGTGGTAAATCGATGGACATGTACACCATAGAAACAGTAACCTGCTAAACTGAGAAATCTCCGTTAGATTTCTTATTTTGTAGACAGACTGTTAGACACAGTGGCAATATTTGATATTTACATAGTGACTAAAGTTCCAAGGCTTCTTGTCTGTTACATTATAAAAACTTCACAGTAGTCCCCCTCGGTTTCAGAGAGCATGGCATTTCCTTGCTGGGCAGATAGGTGTCATATGTCACCTTTGTTGACAGCTTTCCTGGTGCCTAACCTGCCATAGAGTGGCCCTATTGTCAAAGGTACAGTGTCACCCCTGGTTAAGGGACAGTATGTGCAAAAAAGGGCAGGGAAGTGGATGGTGGTTTGCATGAATATGGCCCCCGTACAAGGCCAGCGTGTCCAGAATTGTTCAAAAGACTTGTCATCAAGTCTTCGAGGAAACACTCTTAAGATAATAGAGGCTATTCCCAGGAAAGCAGAGCAGTTCAGCGCCAGGGGCAGCTCCTGAGACAGTAGTTTAAAAAAAAAAAAGTTAAAGCCAAATAAAATAAAAACAAAAGGCACCAGCTGCTCTGCATCTAGAAAGAAGTCTCCAACACAGGCCTCTGCCGGCTGGAGTTTATTTTTATAGCTTCCAGCTTAGATTCCCTTGGGTCCTGCAAGCAGATAGGGCAGGCTGAGAGCCATCATGAGCTCCTTTTAGGCTGATTAGAAATTTCTGCAAAGAGATGATGCACTCGGCTTCTGAATATTTGATGCTCCATCTGTTGTCACCAATAAAAACAAAAGAGGTAGCAAGCGGGTGCCTGTGCTCTTCCCTGCTGCTGCCCTTCCTGACCTCCTTCTCCCTCAGACTCCCAGCTTGGCTCATGTTTCTAGGATCCTTTTTTCTTCACTTTCAGTTTATTTATTCATTGGTTCATTTATTCTTTTTTTTTTAAATAAACAACAATATATAATAAACATCTCCTGGGTACATGCTTTGTTCTGGATCTTATGGAGATGGGTAAGAGACACTCCTTACCAGATTGGAACTCACAGCCATTGTATTGAGACAGGAAGGAATTGATAAGGGCTGTCACAGAGAAAGGCACCAGGGTGTGCTCACCAGGGCCTGTGGGAATCTAGAAAGGGTCTGCTCAGTCAGAAAGGTTTGTACTAGGTCTTTTTTTTGTGTGTGTGTGTGGTAATGGGGATTGAACTCAGGGGCATTCTACCTCCGAGCTACACCCCAACCCTATTTTCATTCTTTATTTTGAAACAAGGTTTCACTAAGTTGTGGAGGGCCTTACTAAGTAGCTGAGGCTGGCTGCGAACCTGCAATCCTCCTGTCTCAGCCTCCCAAGTACTGGGATTATAAGTGTGCTCCACCGTTCACAGCTTTGTGCTAGGTCTCGAGGTTTTCACAGGACATAAGGGGGCGGGGAGAAGTCCAGGAAGACAGACAGAATGTAGAGTATATGGAAATATGAACCGGGGTTGGGGGGGGGATACTTGGAGATTTAATCTAACTCAGTAGACCTGGAGCATGGGGCACCCATGAGTGGTGAGAGATAAGCTGATGATGTAGGCAGGGCTTTGATCATTTAGAATCTTCTTGCATATTTGAATTTTGTCATCATGCATTGGTGAGCTCATGAAGAGCTTTAAGCAGGCAGTTAATACAAGGGATTAATATGATTTGATTTCAGTGGAGGAGGTCAGGTAAAGTTGGGGAGTAACAAGAGTCAAGGAAATGAGGGGGAAAAAAAAAACTAGCCTAAACCAGGTGTGGTGGTGCATGTCTGTAATCCCAGTACTTGGGAGGCCAAGACAGGAGGATCACAGGTTTGAGGGTAGCCTCAGTAACTCAGCAAGACTCTCAGCAACCTAGGGAGACCCTGTTTCAAAACAACAGCAACAACAAAAAAGGGCTGAGGACAGCACAGAGGTAGAATGCCTCTGGGTTCAATTCCCAGTACCATCCCCCACACTCATCTAATGGTCCAGAAGAATAATGATGTCCATAGCAGCCAATGGAGAGGCAGTGAGGGTGGAGAGGGATGCATTTGAAAAGTGCTTTAGTATATTGAAAAGCCTTGTGATTGGTTGGATGGCTGACAGCAGGACGGGGCAAGGGAGAGGAAGAGTTGAAGGTGGCTCCCATGTTTCCAATTTTAATGGTTTAGCAGTAAATCACAGGAGCAGAAATGGATCTGAGAAGAAAGATTCGTAAGCATGGACTTGGTGGTTCATGGAAGTCATGGCTGAGAAGTAGGGCCTGACAAAATACAAGGTACAGTGGAAATCTTAGGGGTTCAACTGTCATGCTTCATGGCGTCAGATATTGTATCATAGAAGCCTCAGACTTTACCCAGGTGCATTAGAAATAATATTTGACAAATATTTTGCACATCAAGCTAATGTTTTCATGAAAGCTCAGCAGTGATGGGCAGCAGCCAGTAGAGGGCGCAGCACACTGCCCTGCTGTCTGGTGGGTGCTCTGGGCTGTCACCTCTAGGAGGGCAGGGCTGGTAACTAACCCAGTCTGTAGCAAAGCTTGGTGACGAAGGCCCACTGGTTGTAAGAAAGTGATCCCTCCTCTGAAATATAGTCATTAGAATAGCAATGGAAAACTGTCTTCTCTTATTTTAAAAATGGTAGGCGACTTTAGGGAATCCTAAATATAAGTCCAGTACTGGAAATATTATAAACCCCCAAAGTCCATTGTCATGTCGTATATAGTGTTTAGGACTAGGAACAACCTAGAAGATCCAATAATACAGGGATGGTCAGGTAGTTAAAGCATAGACCTGGTCAGTGGGATCCACAGCCACTGGATATCATGGTTATGAAGCCAGATGTGAAAGATATGGTGACTGAAAAAGCAAGGTGCCCAACTGAGCGTGCACTGCGATGCTAATACCCTGGGTTCTTGCGATGATCCAATGAAATAATTTCTTCCACAGGTACCTGTTGAGCACTTGCTGCGTCACAGGCACCATTTGAGGAACTGGGGAGTATGTCAGTGAACGAAGCAGGCAATGACCTTTGTCCCTGTAGAGCTTATATTCCAGGAAGGGAGACAGACCAGAATAACTTAGTAAAACATCCTCTGTGATATGCAGTGGTGAGTGATAAGAAGGTAACTAGGGTGAGAGGGAGAGAGAGGAAGCATGGAGGGCTATGTTTTTTAGATAAGCTGACCCTGGATGGCCTGAGTCAGGAGGTGAAAGTTGAATTGGTAGAGATGGAGCTGGCTAGGTGTGGGTCTAGGGGAAAGTGACCAGGCAGAGGGAAAGGCCGGCGGGTGCCAAGGTGAACAAGTGCCCGCAGTGCACGTGAAACAGCAGGGGTAGAGAGTAGCAGGGACCGGATAGCGATGGCGTAGGGCCAACTATGTCATAGTAAGGACTGTGGCTCTTCCTGGAGTGAAGCAGAGCTGCTGAAGGGAGGGAGGAGTGACCCGATCCGCCTTGCACTGTAGCCGGAGCACTCTGTCTGCTTTGTTGAAATGAGACTGTTCTTTTCTTTTGCTTTCTTTACTCAGAATGGGAAGCAAGGGCCACGGCTATGAGTGAGGAGCAGGAGAAGGCTTTAGAGAATGGACAAGAGAGAAGACAAATGGACAAATGACAAAGAGTCACTTAAGAGTGTAGGAGGGCCGGACCCAGGCGTGGTGGTGCATGTCTCTAATCCCAGTACTTGGGAGGCTGAGACAGGAGGGATGCAGGTTTGAGGCCAGCCGTAGCAACTTAGTCAGATTACCAGGAACATAGCAAGACCCTGTTTCAAAATAAAAAAAGGCTGGGGGGTGTAGCTCGGAAGTAGAATGCCTCTGGGTTCAATCCCCCAGCACCACACACACACACACACACACACACACACACACACACACACACACACACCATGTGCGCGCAAAATGTAGGAGGAAAGGGCATAGTGGCACATACCTGTAATCCCGGTCCTTGGGAGGCTGACACAGGAGGATCACAAGTTAGAGGCCAGCCTCAGCAACATAGAGAGGCAGTCAGCAACTTAGTGAGAGTTTGTTTCAAAGTAACAACAATGATAATAATGATAATGATAACATAGGGCTGGGAGTGTAGCTCAGAGATAGAATGCCACTGCAAGAATAGAAGTTATTGGACTAGGAAAATATAGTCTGTCTGCCAGGAGTACTAGAGGCCTGCCTGAAGTTAGTGATCATAAATGCAGAATGAGCCAGGCATGGTGGCACATGCTTGTAATCCCAGTACTTGGGAGGCTGAGACCGGAGGATCTGAGTTCACGGCCAGCCTTAGCTACTTAGTGAGGCACTCCGCAACTTAGTGAGACCCTGTTTCAAAATAAAGAATAAAAAATAGGACTGGGGATATAGCTCGGAGGTAGAATGCCCCTGAATTCAATCCCCAGTACCATAAAAAAATAATAATAAATGTAGAATAAGGCAAGCTGTTACATTTGGCGGTGTGGGTACAGACAGCAAGGGGGCCGGAGCTAGATTTACTCAAGGTCATGGTTCAGCAGAGTGAGCCCAACCCTGAGGGAGGCTCAGGAGAATTGAGGGAGCGTGCCAAACTGACAACAGTGACAAAGATCTTCCTCCAGTGAATGCTGCCATCCTTGTGGTTGCTCAAAACAGAAACCTTGGACTCTTCCTCAGTCCCTCACAGCCAAACACCAAGTCATAATGAGATGATGTCCCAAATATGCCATTCTTTACCAGTTGGATTAAACTGCTGTAATTTGCCCCCTTTATCCACACTTACATCATTTCTCCCACAGCAGCCAGAAGTGATTTATTTTAGCAGATGCAAGCCTGGTCATTTAGCCCCGCTAATAGCTCTCCAGAGTCCTGATGTGAGGTCTCGAGTGCGACTCACAAGACCGTGATCCCTGCCAACTCTCCAACCTCGGCTTGGCTTATATTTTCTTTCACCCCCCATGTGCCAGTCCTGGCCTCTTCTCTTAGTTCCTCCAAGGCAATGGTCTCCAAAGTATGATGCACATACCCCAGTGGGTACCCAAGACAGTTCACTGAGATGAGAATAAAAATTAGAGCTTTCATTTATCTTTTTTTGTAATTCTATCTTTTTAAATTTTGATGATTATGCATATTTCAAATATATATAGTATACATGCATATAAATAGTACATGCATATAATTTATAAATAAACATGCATATATTAGAAATGTCTTATTAAAAAGGAAGCCAATCGGAAAAGCTTGTAGATCACTAGCCTAAGGCATTAGGGTCTTTTCTGCCTCCAGATCTTTTCTACTCATTGCTAGTTTTAGAACTTCTCCTTGATGCCTCTCTCCCCTACTTTCCTTTAGCTAACTCTTAGTCCAGTTCTAGGGAAGGTGATAAAAATCTTGGTTGGGTGTGGCGGTGCAGCCCTGTACTTGGAAGGCTGAGACAGGAGGATTGCAGGTTCAAGGTCAACCTCAGTAACTTAGTGAGACCCTCAGCAATTTAGCAGAACTATGTTTCATAAACAAACAAATAAATAAATAAATGGGCTTGATGTATAGCTTGAAGGCAGAACACCCCTGGATTCAATCCCCAATACAACAACAACAAAAAATTTCCCTGGCCCCCATTGCACCAGCACGCCCCTCAAGCCCACTGTGCAGAGCCACTCTTCACCCTGCCTTCTGACCCAGACCTGCAATTCTCCTGTCTCAGCCTTTCAAGTACTTGGATTACAGGCATGCACAACCACACCCGGCTAGGGAACAGAGCTGAAGGAGGCACTGACTCCCACAATAAATACCTCTCCTGCCTCACTCTGGGCCCGGCCCCAGGAGGGAAGCCTCTGTTAAGCCATGGAGATGAAAGAAAAAGGAGGAGCCAGGAAGGGAAAAGAAAACTAGGATGGCGCTAAAGGGAAGTTCGTGGCAGCAGCCTGACACCCTCTGCCACCTGATTCTCGAACACCTGCCACACATAGTACTGGGCATGGTTGCTGCAGGGAGTCAAGGGGCAGCACACAGCACCGTAATAGACATCTGAGACAGTGATGGGGAACCAAGGAGAACTTTCTACAGGGTCAGAGGGTAGAACTCATTATTCTAGTTTTTTACAAAAATAGCTATACAAAACCAGAAGCTTGGATTTCAGGTAAACAGTTGAAGGAAATTTTAATCTCAAAGACTGAAAAGTAGAAAAGATGTGGCCAGGGAGGAGGAACATCCACTTGCTGGGGCTGATTTCCAGCCGCAATCACCCAAGACCTGAGTACTTTGCCTCTGTGCTGCTTAATATTGCCTCCACCAAAGGAGGTGCTGGACACATCAGACACCTGTGAACCCTACCTTTTTCCATCCCAGAAACCCTAATACACCTTCCTTTTTCTTGTGGTGCTGGGAATCAAAACGAGGACCTCATGCATGTTAGGCAAGCACTTTACCACTGAACTTCACCCACAGCTCTCCAATGGATCCTCTTTAATATACCAGTAACACTCCTATTTTGAGCTAGTGGCATCTATTTTAATGCCAATAATTTCTGTGCCAAAGCAATTGTTTGGAAGTAGGTCAGACAGGTACTCTGTGATTCTCTGTTTTCCTGCTTGGGAACTTCTTTCTTATCTACTAGAAAGTCTGCCCCAGTTTCAACTAGAAAATGAATGAAGTTTTATTATGGAGTCAAGATTTGTTTATTTTCTAATAGCAATCATTTTCCTTACACAACCAATCTATATTTATTGTAGAAAAATAAGAAAATATTGAGAAGCAAAACAAAAACAAAATTTAATGGAAAACCATCTATGATCCCCCCAATTTGAAAAAAAAAAAAAACAAAAAACTCTTCTAAGCATTTTGGTAAATATTCTGCCAGATTTTTTTTATGCAAATGTGTATTTGTATTTTTCCCCACTCTATAGTTGTCATCTTTTCATTTTATCATTTTGGGCATGCCATCATTAAGATAGATGGACTATACTTTCACCATTTCTTGCTGGACACTTAAGTGATCCACACTATCACAGAAGTCTTCTTACATAGGCATAGGCATCTTGTACATGTGTCAAGTTATTTCTTTAAGATTAATTGCTAAAAGTTAAGTAGCTGGGTTAAGGAGTGTGACCACCTTTACGGTGTTCAATATGTGATACCAAACCACAGTCTAGAACCATTGTGCCCATTAACCCACCAGCAGCACTGTGCTGTGCTGATTTCCTTGTGCCTTGGCTGACACTCTGTAAATACTGAGCACTGCTGTGCTTTACATTACGTATTACATTATGTTCCAGGCACTGACAAAGCCAAATAAAATACTGTCCATGCAGGGAGGTGGAAAGATGGGGGTCAACATTCACAGGCCATTGTGCTGAGATGAAGCATGTTGGAGCTCCGGATACACAGACCCTGGACATTGTGATCTTCCTAAGATAGGTGTCATAGAAGACTTCCTGGGATCGGTTACATCTGAGGCTAACCCATTCCTTCCTGGGACAGGTTAATTCTGAAGGCTATCCTTGAAGCTGGAGTTAAGGGAGTAAAGAACAGAGAAGGATTATAGGAAGATTGCAGGTTCGCGGCCAACTTTAGCAACTTAGCGAGGCTTTCAATAACTTAGTGAGACTCTGTTTTAAAATAAAAAATAAAATAGGGCTAGGGTGTAGCTCAGAGGTAGAATGCCCCTGGGTTCAATCCCCAGTACTTCACACATACACACACACACACACACACACACACACACACACACACACACACACAGAACAGGGAAGGAGTGACAGAGAGAAAGAGCCAGGTAGTGGAAAGGTCTCAGGCATGAATGTTTTTTTCAGGGAACAGCAAACTGTTCTGTACTGGTTGGATAAAAGGGTACAGGAAGTTGGGGGTGGCAAGTGGGAATTACAGACAATGAA
>PVLC010032012.1:0-18628 GCA_004027655.1 Graphiurus murinus | reverse complement strand
GCTTTCAATTCCATCAAATGATGAGTGCTGGGCTTGAATTTTTCTAAAATCACTTCCCAGTTTCAGGCAGCAAAAGCTTCAATGATTCAAGATGACATAATTCTTACCTCTAGCTCCAACAATTACTAACTACAACTCTAGCTGCAGGCCAGCTCTCAGGACCAGCTTAATCCAGGTGGCTGTTAAGACTCCACTAACATTTTCAGTGGATATGTGCCAGCCATGCCAAACTTCCACTGGTCCAAGAAAGCAGAAAGGACCCACAAGATCATTTGGTGGCTGAACAGAAAGTACCAGGTAGGTGCTCTTTCAGCTACCTTCTCCATGCAGTTCAGAGGATGTGACCTCCCTAAAACATCCTTTCTAGAGTCCTCAACTTCCAATGCATTGAGTAATAGGGAACCAAAGTCTGAGCCAAGAGAACATGGATATGGAAGGAGTGTACAAACCAGAGAAACTCTGGGAGCAAGACCCAGCCTAGGCAGGGCGAGGATGATGTTAGAAGAAAAGGAAGCAACTCCACACCTCCAAGCCATGTCTGAGACCAAGAATGCAAACACCTTGAAACTTCCAGACATGGGCCACCCTAGTGGAGCTTAACCCAGGCCAACAGAGAATTTTCTTCTACCTTTTGAGTGTCCGTATACAAAGCTCAAATTTTGAGCTGCAGAAGGACCTTTCAGTAAAACTACTGTGCCCAAATAATTTACAAAGTTAATTTTAAGTCTTAAGTTTTATTTAAATAACCTCATGAGAAGAGTGGGCCAATTACTACCACTTCCTCACAATACCAGTTAACCAAAATGGGAGGGAAAGCACACCTGCAGCAGGCCTGCCAGTCAATGTGCTATGGACGGGGGCCTCTCACTAGAGGCGCCCTCGGCCTCGGCCAGGTGCTGGGGGAGCGTCCACAGTAGAGCGGGGATTCTTGATGGTCTCATCCACTGACACAATGAGGCACGCAGCCTCAGAGGCTGCCGTTAGGGCATTGATCCGTACCATAGCTGGCTCCCACACGAAAGCCTCGAAGTTGTCAGCAATATCCTCATTGTTGATGTCTACCCCATACCACATGCCCCCCTGAAAGAACAGAAAAAGAAGGGAGACAATATTGCACTGCTCCTGAGTTTCTCTTGTATACAGCTCTGGCCCTGACCTAGGAAGCTGCTGTTCAGGCTGTGCAGGCAGTAACCCAGTTGTATTGCACCGAGTTCTATCTCACCACCTGGGCCAAGTGCACACAACTTGAGTAAGCACAGCACACTCAGAATCTAGCTTCAACCACCCAATCCCTGGACCTCTAAAGGACCCACCTGAGCATGCCGAGCTCGCAGCTTGTTGAGGATGTTTGTGGCATCAAAGCCAGCATTGTCACACAGCTGGCGCGGGATAATCTCCAAGGCCTTGGCATATGCCCCAATCAGCAGCTGCTGTTTTCCTGGAATTGTCCTTGAGTAATCCCGAAGGTACTTTGAGAGTTCCATCTCAATGGCTCCACCACCAGCCACCACTGAATCATTCTGCAGAAACCAGACCACCTCTCAATGCAAGCAGGCTATGGTCCAAGCTCTAAGGTGGGCCACTCAATAGGTCCTCTGGCCCAGGAAGAGAGCGTTACCTTATTCCTTCCCCATCCCAAACCTCAGAAGCCCAGACATGCCCGGTCAGCACATCCCAACTTCAACCTGATGAACAATCAAGGTTATATGTAGCTTGAGGACACTGGCATAAAAACTGGATAGCTAGCTACATCAGTTCCCCAAGTTTGCTAACAAGAACAAATCTCAGCCTTTAAGACAGCATGACCTACTTTTAGACTGAGGCTTAGTTTATGATTTGTGGGGTAAAATAGGGCCCACCATGCCACCGAGGGAAAAGCAGGTTATAACAGGGAAAGGATCACCACACAAACCCAGGGTCTGATCTACTAGAAAGGTAGAGGGGGCTGTGCAGGCAAGAAGCCTTCTGCCCTATACCTTGATGGCCCTCCTGACAATCATAATGGCGTCGTGTAGGGACCGCTCTGTCTCTTCCATAAACTGCTCGGCACCACCACGGAGGATGAAGGTGCAAGTCTTGGCCTTGGGGCAGCCGGTGAAGAAATTATACCTACACCAGGATGAAATCATACATGTGAACTTCCTTTTTTTGGGGGGGGGGGGGCTGAACTAGGGGGAGGTCCTAGGGGACTGGACCCAGGGACATTCTACCTGAGCTATACCCCAGCCCTATTTTATTTTCTAAGTACTGGGGATCGAACCCAGAGGCATTTTACCTCCAGGCTACCCCTCTAGTCCTTTTCTTCATTTTGAAACAAGGTCTTATTAAGTTGCTGAGGCCATCCTGTCTCAGCCTCCCAAGTACTGGGATTACAGGTGTGGGCCACAATGCCTAGCTGTGTGAACTCCTTTCTGCGGCCATCTTGCTGAGTCAGTTCTCTCTGCCCAGCCCTCCCAATACTTAGCAGCTGCTCTTCTATTTTCACTCAGGCACCTTAAAGACATTTTCTTGGGAAGGTCTGAACTGCACCGTTATGTGGTGGCATGAAGACCGTGGAGTCTGGCTTAAGACCCAACTAGATCTTTTTCCCTCCTGACTCTTCATTCCCCAAAATATAAGACCTCAAAAAAAGGAACAGAACAAACTGTATACCACCAAACCCACACCTGCTCACCTCTCGCCTCCAATCTGGGTCTCTTCAAACACCTGGCAGGAACCTAGCACATCTGCCGACAGAGCATTCACACTGGTCTGGATTGAGCCTCCGCAGGCCTGAGGAGCAAGGAAGGCAGATCATCTAGCAGTGCAGGCTCACAATGAGGCCAGTCAGCTACCTGCTACTCAGTCTCCAAGTCAGTTCCCAAACTGGACTCCTACCATGGCACCCAAAAACCCTCAGCAATGGATAACCCATCCCTTCTCCTGACCTCCAGGTGACCCTTACCCTCCTTGTAAAGAGTAGAAAACAACTAATACATGAAGGTCAAGTAGGCCTAGTGAAAAGGAGATGGGGACCCTTCACTTATCCCAGTCTCTCCCCCAAACTAGAATGCTTTGGGCCCAGCAACTGAACTGGGGCAGAATTTTAGACTGAAAAGCATCTTTTGTGATACACTTCAGAAAGGGAAAGCATCTGGCTGAAGCACCACCTTGAGCTTGTCCAGTTGATCACAGCGCTACTGCTAGGTTCCCTCACAAACTGTTTTACTTCCTGACCTGTTTTGGTTAGACTAACTTTAAAGAAGTTTGTGTTAGTAGGAATACAGTGGGAAAGGAGTGTTTCCTGGCAAAAACAGTACTCCATTACACTAAGGGTAAACCCTTCAGGCCTACAACAGCCAAGAAGCAGCCTGTGAAATTTTGGTTACCATCATCGTCCTCTTCAGATCCTCCTCAGGTACACGACCAGCACAGAACATGTCCCTGTCCGCAAAGTACTGGGTGGCCACATCCCCAATGGGGAGTTTGGATAAGATGACTTTGGCTCCAGAATGATGGATCCTCTCTAACTTGTCATAGAGAATGTTCCACTCAGCATCAACAATTGCCTGGTAATCCTGAAAAGATACAGAAAAGGATGAGAATGCTTTGACATTGTTGGCATATATGGTAGGCTAAAATAAACATACCTCCCCCCCCCAAAAATAAATCATGCTGATGGATTTGAGAATTAACAGGGGTAAAAGAAGCTGGGTGTGGTGGCGCACGCTTGTAATCCCAGCATTCGGGAGGCTGAGACCAGAGGATCCGGGTTCGCGGCCAGCCTCAGCTACCTAGTGAGGCACTCCGCAACTTAGTGAGACCTGGTTTCAAAATAAAAAAAAAAATAGGGCTGGGGGTATAGCTCGGAGGTAGAATGCCCCTGAGTTCAATCCCTAGTACCGCAAAAAAAAAAAAAACCAAAACCAAACAAACAAAAAAACCCTAATACTTTCAAATACAAAAGCAGAATGTAATCCCAGGGCAGGGATCTATGCCAGAGCCCACAGTGGCAGCGTGCAAAAAGTAGCAATGACAGGAGCAAAGGAGTGTATGAGACCCAGTTGAGAAAGGGGAAGAGTCTATCAAGGGAAACCAAAATACCAGGCAGACTACAGCCAGAGAGCCCTTGCCAAAGCTGGCTCTAGGGACAGAGAGCAGAGTATTTCAATGAGCCTTCTATATCCAAATTACCTCAGGCTGAAGTCACCCGGGGAGAGCACAGAGAGAGAAAAGTAGTGGGATATTTAGATATCAATACTCAGGAGGCAGGGGAAGGGGTCCACAAAGAGCCTGAAAAGCAGAGCTGTTCCTGAGACAGAAAAGAAGACCCAAGGCCCTAAGCCAGAAAACTGCCTGTTTCCAGGCCATCACAGCTCGTGGACCTACCTCCACCGTGTGGACTCTGATTTCAGCATTATCTTTCTCAGCTTTCAGCTCAAGTTCAACATTTAAAAGGGCAATCTTGGGGTTATAGTACTTTTTAGGTTGCATTTCGAAGCCAGCGTAAGAGAAAGTCTTCTTGAATGCAACGCCAGCCACCAGCTGAGACTCCTGATTAAAGAAAGAGACAGACAATTCAATGGTTTGGCACTAGCATGAAATAAAATCAAGCTGGTGCTTATCATCTATCCCATGAACCTGAAAGAATGAGGCATTTCTTTATTTCTCTTGGATTTATTAATTGGGAGAGTCATGGATACCATGTGAACTAGCCCTACCATGCCCCCTGATGCTGCTGTGGAGGATCAAGATTCTGAAAAATCAACCAGTCCAATTTTCTATTCTGCTGACTAGCAAATAAAGATTCACAGGTTACAAAATGTATATTTATTTAGTCACAGCTTATAGAAGCAGTATGGGAAGTAGAGTTGAGCCTGAACAACTCCCTGTCCAGTATGCATTCCCTCTCCATCTGTGCTATGCACCCTCCTCCTTCCACATGAAGCTGTCTGAAGGGCCACTGTGAAAGCAGGAGCCATGTAGGGAGGACGCAGCAGGCTTACCTCTAGGGCTCCACCCTGTACCTTCTTGATTCCAATCATTTTAAGCTGCAGCAAGTCATCGAGCATCATCACAGCATCAACCACCATTTTAGCGAAGAAGGCTTTCTGGTGGGAGATCAGCTTGGAGCTCAGAGCTGTCATGGCACACTTCTCCAGCAATTTTCTCTGCTCCCTGGGACACAAAGGCAGAACCTGTGTATTAGGTCTTGAAAACCAACCCCCTCTTACTTGATTCTATTGCAATGAACAGCGGGTTTTCTTCTATCTCTTAAACTCAGCCCTCTTCAATTCCACTTTTGATTCTGGAAGGATATATACACACAGATAAACTGATAACTGTGGCTGCATATGGGACTAAGGTGGTTTATGAGACATTTACTTTTTATTTTAGGCCTTTTTGTACAGTCCGAAGTATGTATTATCTATCCAAGATAAATGAATAAAAGGAGGAAGAACTTGACTATCATTTAGGACAAATTACCAGTGACAGATGGCAGCTGAGGTCAAAGACCTCACTACTTGTGACAGTTTTTAAACTATAGTCTAGTCTCTTATGTGCTGTGCTAGTTGGGGCACAGCCAAGGGTCTGACAAGAGCCAAACAGCTCCAGGTCCATCTAGGGATCGTAACATGCTTCTCTGCACCACTCAATTTGGCCACAGGAAATCAAGGTTCTGACAAAGTCCACTGCAGACTTACACTTTATCTTGCTTCTTCACAGTAACAGCAATCTCTTTGATCTTGTTAACTGCCTGCCAAGAACAGAAGTTGAGTGAGTCTCTCAAATTGATGAAGTTGACAATCTCTCATCAGTCTCTAGTCTTATTCCAAACCTTAAGCATTTCTACTCTACAGCTGAAACACTCCTAGGTCCTGTAACTGCCTATGAAAATGTAAAAATCTGTAATTTAGACAACTCCCAAAATTAGAACTGTAGAGTGTATCATGACTCAGCTCTGATCAGGTAATATACTAAAACAAGTGAGTGAAAACAAGCCATGAGCCTGGCATGGTGGCACACACTTGTAATCCCCGTACATGGGAGGCCAAGACAGGAGGATCTCGGATTTGAGACCTATCTCAGCAACTTTAGCGAGACCCTGTTTCAAAGTAAAAACTAAAACTAAGCCGGGCGTGGTGGCGCACGCTTGTAATCCCAGCATTTGGGAGGCTGAGACCGGAGGATCCGGGTTCGAGGCCAGCCTCAGCTACCTAGTGAGGTACTCTGCAACTTAATGAGACTCGGTTTCAAAATAAAGAATAAAAAATAGGGCTGGGGGTGTAGCTCGGAGGTAGAATGCCCCTGAGTTCAATCCCCAGTACCGCAAAAAAAAAAAAAAAAAAAAAAAAAACTAAAACTATAACTTGTGGGTTACCAAAAATATCCGCGACAACTTCTAACACTTTATGTATTAGTTACATAGAAAATGTAATATATGTGTACTAATTTAATATATACACACCAGTACACACTAAATTTTTTTTTTAGCTTTTCCCAAGTATTCCTGACATACAATTACATTTTAATGTCACTACCTTTCTTTTTTGTTTGTTTGTTTGTTTGCAAGTACTGGAGATGGAACTCAGGGACATTCTACCTCCAAGCTACAACCCAGATCGAATTTTTATTCTTTATTTTGAAACAGGATCTCACTAAATTGCAGAGGGCCTAAGTAGCTGAGGCTGGCCGTGAACCCAGATCTTCTGGTCTCAGTCTCCCAAGTACTGGGATTACAAGTGTGCACCACCACGCCCGGCTAATGTCACTATCTGAAACAGACAGTAAAGGAAAAAGTAGAGTTCAAGTGACTTGTTCCAGGTCACAATATGAAGGTAAAATGTGTTGTGAGGCACTTAATAAAAACAAAAATAGGAGCCGGGCGTGGTGGCGCACACTTGTAATCCCAGCATTTGGGAGGCTGAGACCGGAGGATCCGGGTTCGCGGCCAGCCTCAGCTACCTAGTGAGGCACTCCGCAACTTAGTGAGACTCGGTTTCAAAATAAAGAATAAAAAAATAGGGCTGGGGGTATAGCTTGGAGGTAGAATGCCTCTGAGTTCAACCCCCAGTACCGCAAAAAAAAAAAAAAAAAAAAAAAAAAAAAAAAATAGGGCTGAGAATGCAGTTCAGTGGTAGAGGGCTGGCCTATCAGCTCCGCCGACGTGCGCGCGCGCGCGCGCACACACACACACACACACACACACACACAGTCACTCACTTACTAAAAACCTGTGCCTACATCATAGTCTACCAAGCTGACTAACTTGAGGCTTAACCTATCTCAACAAACAGCTGCTGAATAGAATTGAGATTCCTAGGGCAAAGTAAGGAAATGCCCCAATAATCCTGTTTCACAATCCTTCCACACCCCAGTGAAAGTATTACTGTCAGTAAGAGAAATATGAAGGAGCCCAGTGAATCAGTATTCCCATACCAACTGGGTGGCTGTGCGGAAAGCTCGGATGATGATCTGGGGGTGCAAACCTTCTTCCACATATGATTTCACCTGTTTCAGAAACTCTGCAGCCAACAAGGTCACTGAGGTAGTGCCATCACCAACCTAGAATTTGACAGGAAATACATTATCTGATGTTTCAAGAAAACCCTGAAACCCAAATTTTAGGCACTCTTTCCTATATAGACTGGATACTGTAATGAGTGTTGAGCTTTTTTTTTTTCTGGAGACATAGGATTTTGCAACACATAAAAAGGTAATGGTAGATGTCTGTCTTGTTAAACATTCCTGGGCTACAAAATTAATTCCCAAGACCCTTTTAAACCTGCAATCCTCCTATCTCAACCTCCCAAATACTGAGATTACAAGTGTGTGCCACCACCTGGCAATGCCTAATTTTAATAAAGGAGAAAAAACAAGAGCTCCTAAGAAAACTGACTAACCTCTCATTTGGAAGAAATGTATTTATTTAGTTAGTTATTGTGATACTGGGGATGGAACTCAGAGGCATTCTATCTCTGAGCTAAACTCCCAGATATATTTTATTATTTACTTATTTCTACTCTGGGCTAACTCCCAGCTGGCCAAAAACCCGGATCCTCTGGTCTCAGCCTCCCAAATGCTGGGATTACAAGCGTGTACCACCACGCCCAGCTAGGAATTTATTTATTTTTTTATTTATTTATTTTTTTGCAGTACTGGGGATTGAACGCAGGGCATTCTACTTCCAAGCTATACCCCCAGTCCTAATTTTTATTCTTTATTTTGAAACAGGGTGTCACTAAGTCATGGAGTGCCTCACTAGGTAGCTGAGGCTGGCCTCGAACCCGGATCCTCTGGTCTTAGCCTCCCAAATGCTGGGATTACAAGCGTGCACCACCACGCCCAGCTCAGGAATTTATTTTTAACTCACTTAATTTTCGAGGAGGAAAAAGTGTTTCTATAGAGAAAGGCTTGAAGCTGCAAGATTTCTGCATAGAAAGGCATTATTCCCTTGTTACAGAGAATAACAAATCAAATGCAGTCTTCTCACTGAGGCCTAACTAACCTTTTGACACAACTTCAGTACATACTGGTATACACATATATTCTGCAGGACCCCCAAATGCAAACCTATCTCTTTCTACATTTATCATTAAACTCTAGTGTAGCCAGGTGTGGTGGTGAACGCTTGTAATCCCAGCATTTGGGAGGCTGAGACCAGAAGATCCGGGTGTACGGCCAGCCTCAGCTACCTAGTGAGGCACTCCACAACTTAGTGAGACCTTGTTTCAAAATAAAGAATATAAAATAGGGCTGGGGGTATAGCTCGGAGGTAGAATGCCCCAAGTTCAATCCCCAGTAATGAAGAAAAAAAAAAAAAATTAAAGTATATTTTACAATTGTTTAAAGAGCAAACTGGAAACTTTACAAGTTTCCAGCCTGATTTTATAAGGTGACTTAACATATGAGAGGTTAAATTAATTACTTTGCAACTCACATGAAAAACAGTACATGGCCTGGTCCTAAAAGATTATAGTTAGTCTTTAGGGTGGAGACCTAAAGACCACTACTATTCACAATGCGTCAATGGATATGAAAATCTACCTGCAATAGGATAGTATAAATTTTTGAAGATTATTAATTCTAAATATTTTTACAACTGTGTAGCACCTATACAATTATAATTTTAGACATAAAAATTCTTTAAATGTTAGAAGAGTGAGGTAGCAAGCATGTATTTCAACCTCCATTTAAATACATATGACTTGCTTCTCTCACTTTTTGGGATGGCCCGCATTCTCCCTTGAATGTGTATTTCCTATTATCCTAATTTATGCTTGTCTCAGAAAAATAAATATATATGACTGCTGGGCGTGGTGGCGCATGCTTGTAATCCCAGCATTTGGGAGGCTGAGACCTAAGGATCTGGGTTCAAGGCCAGCCTCAGCTACCTAGTGAGGCACTCCGCAACTTAGTGAGACCCTGTTTCAAAATAAAGAATAAAAAATAGGGAGCTGGGCGTGGTGGCGCACGCTTGTAATCCCAGCATTTGGGAGGCTGAGACTGGAGGATCCGGGTTTGCGGCCAACCTCAGCTACCTAGTGAGGCACTCCGCAACTTAGTGAGACCCGGTTTCAAAATAAAGAATAAAAAATAGGGCTGGGGGTATAGCTCGGAGGTAGAATGCCCCTGTGTTCAATCCCCAGTACCGAAAAAAAAAAAAAAAAAAAAATATATATATATATATATATATATGTGACTGATTTTCCTACCTCAGCATCTTGGGATTTGGCAATGTCCACTAAAGTCTTTGCTGCAGGATGGACGACATCAAGAAGTTTCAGAATTGTGGCCCCATCATTAGAAATTGTTGCTTTTCCTTAAGAGAAACAAAAATAAAAATTTACATCCCTTTTCTAAATTCTTCCATTTGGATCTGGAGTCAATGTATACTTCTTATTGGTAGGAATTAAAGGGAAGGATATCAATCTGATGTTTTTAATAGTTAGCTCTGAAGCCGGGCGTGGTGGCGCATGCTTGTAATCCCAGCATTCGGGAGGCTGAGACCAGAGGATCCAGGTTCGCGGCCAGCCTCAGCTACCTAATGAGGCACTCCGCAACTTAGTGAGGCTCTGGCTGGGGGTGTAGGTCGGAGATAGAATGCCCCTGAGTTCAATCCCCAGTACCGCAAAAAAAAAAAAAAAAAAAAAAAGTTAGCTCTGTGTACAAAGAACTAAAATCACAAACGTTTTTTGTGTGTATGCTACTGGGGATTGAACCAAGTACTTGGGGGTGGGGGGGGGATTGAACCCAGGGGCATTTATCTCTAAGCTACACCTCTCTGGCCCTCATTCATTCATTCATTCATTCATTCATTCATTTTTGTGGTAGTGGGGAGGGAACCCAGAGGCATTCTATCTTTGAGCTACACCTCCAGCCTGATTTAATTTTTATTTGGAAACGGTCTCGCTAGGTTGATGAATCTCACTACTTGCTAAGGCTGACCCTGAACCTGCAGTCCTCCAGTCTCAGCCTCCCAAATGCAGGGAATATAGGTGTGCGCACCACCACACTTGGCTGTAATTTTTATTTTGAAACAGGGTCTCACCAAGTTACTAAAGCCTGCCTCAAAACTGTTGATCTGAGCGGGCGTGGTGGCTCCCAGTACTTGGGAGGATGAGACTGGAGGATCCGGGTTTGCGGCTAGCCTCAGCTGCTTAGTGAAACTAAGCAGTGAAACATAGTGAGACCCTGTTTCAAAATAAAGAATAAAAAAAAATAGGGCTGGGGGGTGTAGCTCGGATGTAGAATTCCCCCAGGTTCCATCCCCAGTACCGCAAAAAAAAAAAAACAAAAACAAAAAACCTGTTGATCCTATCTTCCAAGTACTGGGATTACAGGTATGTGCCACCCCACCCAACTCACTATACTTTGTTTTTTTTGTTTTTTGTGGTACAGGGGATTGAACTCAGGGCATTCTTCCTGAGCTATATCCCCAGCCCTCACTTTTTTTTTGAAACAGGGTCTCACTGCCCTGTGGAGAGTCACACAAAGTTGTTGCAGCTGGCCAAAAATCTTCGATCCTCCTGTTTAGTCTCCCAAGTATTGGGATTACAGGAATGTGCCACCACACCCAGCTGTTCACTATATTCTTAATACAACTAGTATTTCACAGGTCAAGTAATATGCTAAAGCATAAAAAGCAATATTCTCCTTGTCTTGGCAACACGAAACAATGGGAATACACCAAAAACTCCGGCTGGTTCAATTTCATACTTCCAGGTCACATTTTCCCAGAAGCCAACAGGCTCCTGAGCCCAGGTTCATATATTCCTATACACTGTTCCGCATTCAGGACAATGTATGAAATGGAACCACCTTAAAATGAGCAGTCCCTTAGAGATCTTACAAGCAGTGAAATTTCTGGGGCCAACCGGTGCTAGTCCCAAATACTTCCCAGGCACCTTCTCTCCTACACACAGACCTAAGGAACCTTATCGACTTACCTCGGCCATCCACAATAAGCTTGTCCATGCCACGGGGACCCAGGGTGGTTCTTACAGCCTCAGCAATCACCTGGCAGGCACTGATGTTACTCACAAGCTGAGGGATGCCTTGGGAGCTGTCAGTTCCCTCTTTCAACAGGATAACTGGTGTGGGCTGGGGAAGAAAGACCAATTGATTACTTTCAGTAATCATTTATTGCAGTGAGACTAAGGGCTAATTTCCAATCAGATGCCCCAGAGAAGTTTTTCTCCTCTTTGCATTAGTCTCCAAAGAGTCACTATCCCTGTGAGAGCTATTTGGAGAACTGCTTCAGAAACTCTGGGAAAATGAGGAAACTCTTATTTTATTGTACTAGGAATTGAACATCTATTTGAGTTATACTCCCCACCCAACCTTTATTTATTTATGTTTGTTTTGAAACTGGGTTTCATTAGGTTGCTAAAGAATCTTCCTAAATTACAGAGGCTGCTCTTGAACCTGCAATCCTCCTGTCTCTGCCTCCCAAGTTCTGGGATTACATGGATGTGACACAACACCTGGCTATAATGCTTATTTTAAAAGGCCTGCTTAGGTATCTTTCATCCAGTGACCATCAGCACACACAGCAGTTGGCAAATCAGAGTTCCCTCTCTCTGCATCCAAGCCCAGCCTTTCAAGATGGGTTGTGAATCAGTCTTGTTTGACTAAGTCTGCACGTGAAACAAAATGTAGTAAGGGAAAACATTATTTCAATACTTTTACTTATATGTGTTTTTTACTTGTATGTTTAATTTATATGTGTTTGTGGGCCAAGATTTAAATTTCTCTCTTTTTATGTGTGTATGGTATATGAGTGGTGCCAGGGATTAAACCCTGGGGCACTCTACTACTTATCTATATCCCCAGACTTTCTTTTTTTTTTTTTTTTTTTTAAGTTTCAGACATGGTCTGTTTCCCAGGCTGGCCTCGAAATTGCAATCCTCCTACCTCAGACTCCTAATTCACTGGGATTAAAGGTGTAGAACCATGCCATGGCGTATACTGTGATTTATATTAAAATCAAACCAAGCTGGGCATGGTGACACCCACCTTAATCCTAGTACTTGAGAGGCTGAGACAGGAGGATAACAAGTTTGAGGGCAGCGTCAACAATGCAGTGAGATTCTCAGCAACCCAGCAACACCCTGTTTAAAAACAATAAATAAAAAGGGATGGGGGAGCCAGGCGTGGTGGCATGCTTATAATCCTAGCATTTGGGAGGCTGAGAACGGAGGATCTGGGTTCGAGACCAGTCTCAGCTACCTAGTGAGGCCCTCCGCAACTTAGTGAGACCTGGTTACAAAATAATAGGGCTGGGGGCATAGCTTGAAGGTAGACTGCCCGAGTTCAATCCCCAGTACCAAAAAAAAAAAAAAAAGGGATGAGGGTTTGGCTATACCACTCCTGGGTATCTTTCCAAAGGGACTGAAATCAGAGAATTACAGTAATATATGCATACCAATGTTCATAGCAGCACAATTTACAATTGCCAAATTATGGAACCAATCTAGGTATCCATCAAAAGATGAATGGAAGCCGGGCGTGGTGGCGCACGCTTGTAATCCCAGCATTCGGGAGGCTGAGACCGGAGGATCCGGGTTCGCGGCCAGCCTCAGCTACCTAGTGAGGCACTCTGCAACTTAGTGAGACCCTGTTTCAAAATAAAGAATAAAAAATAGGGCTGAGGGTGTAGCTTGGAGGTAGAATGCCCCTGGGTTTAATCCGCAGTACCGCAAAAAATAAATAAAATAAAAAAAGATAAATGGATTACAAAATTGTAGGATATACACACAATGGAATTCTACTCAGCAAAAGAGAACAAATTTATATTCTTTGCAGGAAAATGGATGGCCCTGGACAACATTAAGTGAGATTAGCCAGACACAGAAAGCGACGGGACCTATGTTTTTTGTCTTTTTTTTTTTTGGGGGGGGGGGGTACTGGGGATTAAACTCGGGGCATTCTACCTCTCAGCTATACCCCCAGTCCTATTTTTATTTTTTTTTTTGCGGTACTGGGGATTGAACTCAGGGGCTTTCTACCTTCGAGCTACACCCCCAGCCCTATTTTTTTATTCTTTATTTTGAAACCGAGTCTCACTAAGTTGCAGGGTGCCTCACTAGGGAGCTGAGGCTGGCCTCAAACCCGGATCCTCAGGTCTCAGCCTCCCAAATGCTGGGATTACAAGTGTGCGCCACCACGCCCGGCTCTAATTTTTTGTTGTTGTTATTCTTTATTTTGAAAGAGGGTCTCACTAAGTTGCAGAGTGCCTCACTAGGTAACTGAGGCTGGCCTTGAACCTGGATCCTCCAGTCTCAGCCTCCCAAATGCTGGGATTACGAGCATGCGCCACCACACCCGGCTTGGACCTATGTTTTCTCTCATATGCATTAGCTAAGGAGTAACTGGGATACCTGAGGGACTTTAGATACAAGAAACTTCAGTGGAGGCAACAAAGTGGTCTAGGGGAGGCGAGAGAGGGAGAATCAATGAAGGAATCTCTTTAATTGACATCACATACATACATGAGAATACCAATGCCAATCTCAATATCCTATATGGGGAAGAGAAGAATGGGGAGGGAGCCTGGGAAAGTCCACCAAGCGCTATGCGCATGTATGTCAACGTCAACATGAACTACATTAGTGTGTGTGTGTGTGTGTGTGTTCACGCGCGCAGTACTGGTGATTGAACCTTCAAGCTACACCCCCAGCCCAATTTTATTTCTTATTTGGAAAACAGGGTCTCACTACTTGCTAAAGCTGTCCTCAAACCTGTGATCCTCCTATCTCAGCTTCTCAAGTACTGGGATTACAAGTGTGTGCTACCATGCCCAGCACTATAAACTACATTATGATGTGAGACTATAATGCACCAAAATAAAAGTATATAAAAATTATAGCCGGACATGGTGGTGCAGGCTTGTAATCCCAGTACTTGGGAGGCTGAGACCAGAGGAGACAGGTTTTTGGACAGCCTCAATTATTTAGTGAGGCCCTCTGCAACTTAGTGAGACCCAGTTTCAAAATAAAGAATAAAACAAATAGGACTAGGGGTATAGCTCGGAGGAAGAATGCCCAGTACCAAAAAAACCCCAAAAATAAGTATATATAAAAATTAAAAGAAGCCGGGCATGGTGGTGCACGCTTGTAATCCCACCATTTGGGATTAAATTAAAACCAACTTGAAAGTCAGGCGTGGTAGCACTCGCTTGTTATCCCAGTACTTAGGAGGTTGAGACAGGAAGATCACAGGTTTGAGTACAGCTTCAGGAAATACTGAGACTCTCATCAACCTGGCAAGACCACCCCCAGTACCATCAAAAAAAAAAAAAGGCTGGGGATGCAGCTCAGCAGTAAAGCGCTTGCCTAGCACATATGAGACCCTGGATTCAATCCCTAGTACCATGACCACCAAAATGTAAAATAAAAATTAAGTTTGTATATGCTAAGGCACAGAGAACTCAACACTATAAAAGCAAGGACACGCATTCTGTTCAAACTGTACTAAAGTCAAAGGACTAAGTTTCAGAAAATTTTTTCACCTTTCTGTCACAGAAGGCTTTCAGATTATCAGAGACGAATTTGGTGCCAGCACAGAGGATTCTGGTGATAGAAGTTTCACATTCCAAAAGGACAGACATCCAGTGGGGAAAGGACTCAATCTGACACAGTAGGAATCATCAGTTCAGGTATTCGGGTAAAAGCCATATGTGGTAGTCTGGAGTCCTTTGATGAAAGCTTTTATCACAGCATAAAACCTTGATTCTGATTCCAGTGGGGTTTTTTTGTTGTTGTTTTTTGTGGTACTGGGGATTGAACCCAGGGGCATTCTACCTTCGAGCTACACCCACAGCCTTATTTTTTATTCTATATTTTGAAACAGGGTCTCACTACGTTGCAGAGGACCTCACTAAATTTCTGAGGCTGGCCATGAACCTGCAATTCTCCTGTCTCAGCCTCCCAAGTACTGGGATTACAATCGTGCACCACCAAGCCCCGCTCAGATTCCAGTTCTCAGCTAATGTCTGCTGAGTGTTCACTATATCCTAGGTATTTTAAATGCATTATATGGCCGCGCATGGTGGTGCAGGCCTGTACTTGGGAATATAGACCAGTACTTGGGGGACCAAGACAGGAGGATCACAGGTTTAAGACAAGCCTCAGCAACTTAGCGAGGCTCTCTGAAATAAAAATAAAGCAAGCCAGGCATGGTGACACACATCTGTAATCCCATTGGAAGGCTGAAACAGGAGGATTGCAGGTTCGAGGCCAGCCTTAGCAATTTAGTAAGACCCTGTTTCAAAATAAAAAATAAAATAGGGCTGGAGGTATCGCTCAGAGGTAGAACACCCCTGGGTTCAATCTCCAGTACCACAAAAAAGACAAAAACAAAAAGCATTTGGTAGCAAAAGTGACATCTACCAAAACAGGGAGAAGCCGCAGGACGCAGGAAAAGAAAACAGAGGACTGATAAACCAAAATGAGTAAGTGAACTGCTAAGGGCACAGGGTTTTGCCATCACACCTCTCCTCAGAGGCTGGCCCTGCTCAAAAGCAATCCAGGCATACCACTGTGACTTGAGACCAGGAAAAATATCTGAAGGTGAGGAGGGGAGATTTGACTACAGGGGAACCTTTATGAAGCCTTCCAACATTCACAACTTGTGAATGCATACACACACGTGCACATATACCATTTTCTATAAAAACAAGACCCACAGTTAGGTAGCCAACTAGAAAATCCTGTCTAATGTCACCGGAGTCCGTTCAGGTCGTCCTATCTCGGGCTGCGTACACATCTGCCTTGCCTATTTCCTTGACTGAGAGGTTGCATCCCCAATAACCAGATAGGCCAGAGACACACAGTGGGCACTAAATGTGCATCAATTTAATGGCTGTGTGAGTGAATGAATTCAAATAGGAGCGGAGTTAATGACCCCATGCATGCAGCAGCGGGAAGTACGGACCCGCAAGCGACCGCAGGGAGACCTTGGGCTCCGCCCAACGAAAGGTCCCCACGCTGCCTGTACCCGTTCTAGAAGCACACGCCTTTACAACTTGTACTTCCCAGGGCAGCCCGGGCTCTCAAGTCTTAGCTGCCGACCCCGTTCACACGCTCGACCTCATTCTTTTTATACAAGTCCCCATTGTTGAGGGCCTCGAAGACAGGGTCCCTGAAGCGGGTTCTGCTCCGAAGCACGCTAGGACCTGTAGTCTCCAACCTGACCAAAGCAACGAGCCCCACAGAGGCCTCGCCAACCGCTCCACACCCAGGCCGAGCCAGGCCGCGGTGGACCTGGGGTCGCCCAAAGGGAAGGGAGTCCCGGACGAAGTCGATGGCGTGATTGGAGAGGGTCTTACAGGGCGGGCCCCGGCTGGGCTACCCGTTAGATGGCAGCGGATGGCGATGGATGCGCGACTCGCCACTCACCATCATCTTGGAAGCTGACTCAACGGCCCGCCAGGCGTCTGCTCTCCGCGTCCGGGCTGCCCAGCAAGCCCACAATGCCCCGCGCAGAGAAATCCCCAGAAGCTTCACCAATCCGTTGGACCCGGAAAGGGAGCAGACGGGCCACTTCCGCCACTCTATGGTTCGCTACCACAGAGTCGGGGCGGCTAGAAAGTCCAAACGCCGGGCCTCCGGGGGCGCTCTAACCAGAGGCGTCGCCCATCAAAGATTGCCAGGTTTCGGATGTTCTTTTTGAGCCTGTAGGGTCCTTGCTTGGCCCTACTAACCTTGATTCCTTCCCTCTGTTCCCGGACGCCACACCAAGGAATGCAGAAAACGCAAACATTTATTGAACGCCAACTGTAGGACGGGCTTATGCTAAGTAAGCACCTTACGCGATTTCTTTTAACCCTCACAACCCTATTGCGTTAGTTACTATTATTTTTCCCCGCTTTACAGATGAGGCTGAGAGGTTAAGATAGGTGTCCAGCCGGTCGTGGTGGCGCACCCCTGTAATCCCAGTATACTTGGGAGGCTGAGACCGGAGAATTGCAGGTTTGAGGCCAGCCTCAGCAATTCAGCAACCTAGTGAGACCCTAGTACTTGGGTACTTTTCTTTTCTTTCTTTCTTTTTTCTTTCTTCTCAGTACTAGGGATTGAACCCAGGGGCATTCTACCTCCAAGCTACACCTCCAGCCCTATTTTTTATTTTATTTATTTATTGTGTGTGGTACTGGGGATTGAACCCAGGGGCATTCTACCTCTGAGCTATACTCCCAGCCCTATTTTTTATTCTTTATTGAAACAGGATCTCAGTAAGTTGCAGAGGGCCTAAGTAGCCGAGGCTGGCCAGAAACCCGGATCCTCCTGTCTCAGCCTCCCAAGTACTGGGATTACAAGCGTGCACCACCACGCCCGGCTTATTCTTTATTTTTGAAACAGGGTCTCACTAAGTTGTGGAGGGCCTCATTAAGTAGCTGAGGCTGGAACCTGCCATCCTCTTGTCTCAGCCTCCCAAGAACTGGAATTACAAGCCTGTGCCACCATGCCTGGCGAGACCCTGTTTCAAAACAAACAAAAATGCCAGATGTGGTGGCACACCTTGTAATCCCGAGATAGGAGGATTGCAGGTTCAAAGCCAGCCTCTACAATTTAGCGAGGCTTTCAGCAACCTAGTGAGACCATTTCCAAATAAGAAATAAAATCGGGCTGGGGGTGTAGCTTGGAGATAGAATGCCTCTGGGTTCAATCCTCAGTACCCAAAAAGAAAATAGGGCTTGCAGTCTAGCTCGGAGGTAGA
The DNA here is from genome assembly GCA_004027655.1 of Graphiurus murinus. Classification (NCBI taxonomy): domain Eukaryota; kingdom Metazoa; phylum Chordata; class Mammalia; order Rodentia; family Gliridae; genus Graphiurus; species Graphiurus murinus. Next base: position 430 of record PVLC010032012.1, on the reverse strand, counting down.
ATGCCCCTGGGTGCAACAATCCCTAGTAACACACACACACACACACACACACACACACACACGCGCGCGCGCGAGGTGCCCAGTCACAGATGCAGAGCAAGTGGGAGCGAAGTGGACGTAGGAAACTGGTCTCTATGCCTGTCGTCTGGCTCTGCCCTGGCCAGCGCCTTCTCGCGGGTGGGTGCATCAGGCCTACCCACTGTGAGCGCGGCAGGGATAATGGAACTGGGCGGAAGACCACCTGGGCACTGGACGAAGGGATGGGGAGGAGGAAAACACAGCTGGGAGAAGGCAAAGGGTCGTCGAGCGAGGCGGCTACGGGGAGGATCCGGCCAATACCGCAGGAGCCTAGGACATGACTTTCAGCAGCTGAAGAGAACGCTGCGGGCCGCCCACCAGTTCCCCAATCTCCAGGCCCGCCCACTGCCAA
>PVLC010032011.1:0-18408 GCA_004027655.1 Graphiurus murinus | reverse complement strand
CACACACACACACACACACACACACACACACAATCTAGGGCTGGGGGTGTAGCTTGGAGGTAGAATGCCCCTGGGTTCCATCCCTAGTACATATATATATATGAGTTCAGCCCGGCGTGGTGGTGCATGCTTGTAATCCCAGTTCTTGGGAGGCTGACACGGGAGGATCTGGGTTCCCAGCTAGGCTCAGCTATTTAGTGAGGCCCTCCACAACTTCGTGAGACCTTGTTTCAAAATAAAGAATAAAAAATAGAAGCTGGGCGTGGTGGTGCACACTTGTAATCCCAGCATTTGGGAGGCTGAGACCGGAGGATCCGGGTTCACGGCCAGTCTCAGCTACCTAGTGAGGCACTCCGAAACTTAGTGAGACCCTGTTTCAAAATAAAGAATAAAAAATAGAGCTGGGGGTATAGCTCGGAGGTAGAATGCTCCTGGGTTCAATCCCCAGTACAGAAAAATAAAAAGAATAAAAAATAGGACTAGGGGTATAGCTCAGAGGTAGAATGCCCTTGGGTTTAATCCCTAGTACCACAAAAATAAATAAATAGATAGATAGATAGATAGATAGATAGATAGATAGATAGATGGATAGATAGATAAATTAAACAAAAAAATAAAAATATGAATGCAAGTATAAAAGTATGCAAAGGGGTTTTTGCTTGTTTTTGTTTTGTTTCTTAAGAATTACTAGAACCGGGTATGGCAGACACATTTGTAATCACAGTACTTGGGAGGTTGATCACAAGATCAAGAGAGATCTCAGAAATTTAGGCAGACCCTTAGCAATTTAGCAGGACCTTGCTTCAAAATAAAAAATAAAAAGGGCTGGGGTGTAGCTCAGGGTTCAATCCTCAGTACCATACACACACAAAGAATTATTGGTAGTGGCAAACATTTGGACAAACAACAACAACAAAAAAAGTCTATCAAAAAGAAAATGGTTAACCAGGCGTGGTGGCGCATGCTTATAATCCTAGTACATGGGAGCCTGAGACAGGAGGATCCCAGGTTCAAAGCTAGCCTACGCAATTTAGTGAGACTCTGTTTCCAAATAAGAAATAAAATCAGGCTAGAGTGTCACCTGGAGGTAGAAGGCCTTTGAGTTCAATCCTCAGTAACACACACACACACACACACACACACACACACACACACACAAATAATAGTAATAATAAGAAAATGGTTAAATGAATTGTAGTATATATCTCTCCTGTAGAATAAAAAAAGAATGGTCTAGGATTGCATCTTTTTTTTTGTGGTACTGGAGATGGAACCTGGGGGCATTCTATCTCTGAGCTACACCCCCAGCCCTATTTTTTATTCTTTATTTTGAAACAGGGTCTCACTAAGTTGCAGAGTGCCTCACTAAGTAGCTGAGGCTGGCCTCGAACCCGGATCCTCCAGTCTCAGCCTCCCAAATGCTGGGATTACAAGTGTGCGCCACCACGCCCAGCTCTAGGATTGCATCTATTGACATGATGAGATGTCTAGGATATGAATTAAAGAAGAAAAACAAGTTGGATAGATACATAGATGTTAAGAATCATATATCATACCTGCGCGCACACATACACACAGAGGCACCAGTGGTTTCTACCTTTTTATATTTGTGTCGGCTGCCTTGTGTTTGTATATAGACAGTGTGTCTAAAGCAACACAGGAGATTGTTCATACTGGTTAAGTTGAATGACAGAACAGAGAGAGAATGAGGGAGACTATTAATTAAGATAACTTTTGAATTGTTTCACTAGATATGGCAAATACTTATTACTTTTGAAATTCTCAAAGAAGAATTTAATATAAGGTGACAGAAAGGCAAGGGAAGGGAAAGAAGGAGGAGGGGAGGGAAGAGGAGAGAAAAATCAGAGAGGAGAGGGGAGGGGAGGGAATGGAGGGAGGGGAGGGAAGGGGAGGGGAGGGCAGGGGAGGAGAATCAAGACCCTTTACTGTTCACTGCAGCTCTCTAAGACCTGACTCCCCATTCTACCTAGCTGCCTGTGTCCCTCTCCTCCACATTGTGTGTGTGTGTGTGTGTGTGTGTGTGTGTGTGTGTGTGTGTATTTTGCTGTACTGGGGATTGAACCCATGGCCACTTTACCACTGTACATCCCCAGCCCTTTTTATTTTATTTTGAGACAAGTTCTCACTAAGTTGCCCCAAACTTGTGATCCCCCTGCCTCAACCTCCCAAGTAGCCCCAATGCACCTTCTCCAAGCAGCCTCCCTGCCTCTCAAGGCCCAGACAGTCCCCCTCTGGGGGCCACATATTCTGTACCTCTGGAACCATACTCCCTGGCCTGCAGGATTCACGGAGATGGCACCTGAGCTGGAGAACACACTATAGGGCGCACATCTCCCACCACTGCAGGGAAGCCAGATTTCCAAGTTCCTATGGAAAATCTCTCTCTTTTTTTTTTTTTTTTTTTGTACTGAGGATTGAACCTAAGGGCATTCTAACTTCCAAGCTTCACTCCCTCAGACCTTTTTATTTTTTCTTTTGAAAGAGGCTCTAAGTTGCTAGGGCTAGCCTCAAACTTTCAGTCCTCCTGTGTCAGCCTCTCAAGTACTGACGGGGATTACAAATGTTTACCACCTCTTCCAATTCCCTGATTTTTGTCTGTTGGCAACTTACTGAATGTTTAGGTGGACTTCAGGTCAATACTATGAGACAGTGAGAGAGAAGAATTCTGCAAGGTGAATCTGGCTATGGGACAGTCTTTTTGACATCTGTTTTGGTAATTGGGTACTTGATAGATTTGTATTTCCACTGGGGTGGGAGAAATCTTAAGTTTTGTTTTATTTTATTTTATTTTAGTTTTTGTTGGTGCTGAGGATTGAACCCAGGACCTCAGGTATGCTAAGGACACACACTACTACTGAGCTGTACCCCAGCCTAGAGAAGATTCTTGAGAGCAGCCTCCTCTCTGGGGAGTCTCTGTAGTCCAGCCTTGGGCCAGTCCAGCACAGAGCTGCTGAAGGAAAGAGGGAGGACAGCAAGGGAAAGAAGGAAGGCAGAAAGGGGAGAAGGGGCCGATGGCTTCCCACCTTGTTTGTGACTTACATGTAACTGAATTTCTCCTACAGGGTATAAGATTTCCATGAGTATTGTGGAAAGGTCTCCTGGGGAAAGCATAGTCTACCTATTCGGACACTGAAGATGAGCTGGTTAAACTAAAGGTAAGTACTTTTTAAACAGAATGCAGCTTTCAAAGAATTCTTCCCCTTCTGCAATTACTACTAAGCTGCTAGATAACTGGGTCCAGAATAAATAAACTCAAGTTTCAACCAAATTCCCCTCGTCATTGTTTACTAATAACACTAACAACTCCACACATCCAAGCCAATGTGGCGTCCTCTGTGATCTCTGTAATAACAACAGCAATACTAATAATAGTGTGACCCATCTATTATCTCTGTAGGAATTCTTCCTGCAAGCTGGAGGGATAGGAATGAACCACAGCCCTACTTTTGCAGATAAGGGATCCAAAGTTCAGAGAGGAGAAGGAACTTGCCCAGGGCCATCCAGCTAGGAGGAGTTAGGGCAGGATTCCATGGAGATTCTGCAGTGTTCTCTCCCTAAATCAGTATTAACCTGGATTTCAGGTATCCATTTACATGATTGTTCCCTGGTCCAAAAACAATGGCGATTGTTGGCCTAATCCCAGGACCATAATATTGCTCATCAAGATAGATTGATAGGACTATTATTTAATTAATGTATAACTTTAAATAAATTGTCATTTTAAAACCAGTAATAAATTGCGGTTTATGGTGGCACATGCCTGTAATCCCAGTACTTGGGAGGCTGAGATAGGAGGATCGCAGGTTCAAAGTCAGTCTCAGCAACTTAGTGAGGCTGTCAGCAACTTTGCTAGACATTGTTTCAAAATAAAAAATAGGGGTAGGGGTGTAGCTCAGAGGTAGAATGCTCCTGAGTTAAGTTGGGCATGGTGGCACATGCTTGTAATCCCAGTACTTGGGAGATTGAGACAGGAGGATCGCAGGTTCGTGGCCAGCTTCAGCTACTTAGTGAGACTCTACACAAATTAGTGATACCCTTTTTCAAAATAAAAGAATAAAATAGGGCTTGGAAGTAGAATGTCCTTAAGTTCCATCCTCAGTAACACACACACACACAATAATAATAATAATAATAATAATAATAATAATAATAATAATAATAATAATAAGCTGGGCATGGTGGCACACACTTGTAATCCCAGCATTTGGGAGGCTGAGACTGGAGGATCCAGGTTCTTAGCCAGCCTCAGCTACCTAGTGAGACCTGGTTTCAAAATAAAGAATAAAAAATATGGCTGGGGGTATAGCTCGAAGGTAGAATGCCCCTGAGTTCAATCCCTAGTACCACCTAAATAAATAAATAAATACAACAACAATAATAATTAGTTGTGAAGTGCAATTTATGCTATAATATTGCTCATCAAGGATCGACTGATAGGCTCTAAAAGTTAGTGGAGTGGAAGCAACACTAGTTATTTTGCTGTGACCTCTTAAAGGTGGACACAAAGAGGTTAGCAATTTTCGCTGAGATGTTAAAGTTGTACTAAGACTGTCTCCAGGATATAAAGGAAAGACTTACAGATCTCTACAAACAAAATCCCTTGGTTGTCACTAGGTAGATGTCCCAGCTTAGAGGTCGTTTACTCTAAGAACTCTCCAAAATCAATTCTTTGGGAAGGCCTGTGTGCTGGCGGGTAGAATTTTCTTGTGCAGCTCAAAAGCTCCAAGGATTTTTTTTTTTTTTTTTTTTTTTTTTGGTATTAGAGATTGAACCCAAGGGTGTTCTTCCTCTGAGCTACACACCCAGCCCTATTTTATTTTTTAGTTTGAAACAGGGCTTCTGGACCTTTGATCCTCCTGTCTCAGCCTCCCAAGTACTGGGGTTACAGGCATGCACCACCACGCCCAGCTTCATAAGCCTCTTTGGGATTGTCCACCCCAAGGGTGTCAGCTCTAACTGTATCATTCGTGAGGAGCCACCATTTGCCCCATCCAGTCATCTGCTGATGCAGACACTTTCCTGCTTTTTCACCTGGGAGACCAGCAATCTATCTGGACGGGAGAGGAGAGGATTAATTGTTCTCCTTTCATTTTATATCCATAATCTCCCTGCATCCTCCTAATCCCCTGAAATAGGAATTGTTAGCCCTGTTTTCTGCTGGGGAGAATGAGGTGTGGCTCAGAGAAGTTGGCGGATGTGTCCCAGGACACAAGGACACACAGCTGGTACAGGAAAAAATTGGGACTTCAGCCTACCCAGCCTGGCACCTGTGATTTTTCACACAGCTCCTCCCCCTTCCTGGAACCTTTGGTCAGCCTGGTGGTAGGGGCACATGCTGGTTCATTCCTGCTCATAGAACCACAGAACCAGAACAGGCATGAAAGCCAACCAAACTTCCTAATTTTGCCAGTGAGGATGAAGAAGGGAGAAGCGAAAAGGTGTTGTTCAAAGCCCCCAGGTAGTGAGGGATCTGTGGGGACCAGCTCCCCTTTCTTGCCTGACATCCAATTCCTTTCCCTTCTTTCTCCCATCCTCCCCACAAAGACTCACAAATCCATTTGCAAAAAGCTCTGAACTGTGGCCAGGTGGCAAAGGGGAAATGTGCCCCCTATCAAGCTACCGTAGCCATAGGCCTTAGATGTATGAAGACTGCTTTCACCAGGAGGAAGGCCTAACTGTATTCAAAGTGTGTGGATCTCATAAAATTCTAAAGCCATTACAATACCCTTTGTACAAGATTCTACCCATAGCTCTAATTTTTCTCCCCTAATTAAACGGTGGTGGCTATTCTTTCCCAGGCTTGGAAGGCAGGGAGAGGATAGGGATAGAATGACCTCTTTACAAACACACAATTAAAAAGAGAAATTATATGTATCTAAGGTTTCCACGTCTGAGAACCAGACCTTTCAGTAAAATGAAGATAATAATATCTACCAAATAGGATTGTTGTGCAGATTAAATGAGTTAATGTCATGTGCTTAGAACCAAACCTGGCACACAGTAACTATTTAATAAGTGTCAACTGCTACATTAGGGGCAGAAGAACTCAAGCCATCAGCTTATATTTTTTTAGACACTTTTGGGGTCTTTTGTATTCTAGAAAAATGTCTCCTTTAGAAAAACTGGAGATGCAGCAAAATCAAGATATTACTAAATGAAGGGCAAAGCCAACAGTGAGATGCTAGGTTTCTCTGGGTGCTTTAGCTAGGGACAAGAGAAAGAATCTGACTTTGCAGTCTAAGCACACGAGGTCAAATGCCCACTAGCTCATTTAGATGCTACAGGACCTTGGGCAGGCTACAATCTCCCCAGCTCTTTCCTCACCTGTGAAATGAGTAACTCCTTATAGGTAGATGTGATGATTAATCAAGTCTAGTGACATTCTGGATCTGGAGTGGAGAGAACAGTCAGTTTTTCCCAATGGACAGTTTAAACTCTATTCCCCTCACCCACCACCTCCGCCATCACACACACACACACAAGATCCAGCATCAGTGGCGATTATTAAAACACAGAAACCATCCCTGACAATTCAAGGTTCTTTCCAAAGTCACCTACCTAAGAAGAGTCCCTTTAGTCTCAGCCATCACCTGGATTTATTGATTCATTCCATCATTATTTATTGAACACCTCGCCATGCCAGGGGCTCTTCCAGGTGCTGACACAGTGCTATGCACGCATCATGGGTCCTAGAGTCCCCCAAATCAAGTCTCCAGGTCTCCAGGTCCAAAGAGGGCCCTGTGGAGGGAAGACTCTGGGCCCCAACCTATGTACTCCCCCACACACCTCCTTCAGTGACCTCAGGGAAGTGGCAGCTCTCTGAGCAGTAATTATTTCTGGGGTAGAATAGAGTGATGAGGCAGAAGAAACAGAGGCAGGGAGGAGGTAGGAGCATAAGGAGATATGGAGCCCCAGTGTGATCCTGATGTGAATGCATTTTGCCATGAGTAAAGCTCAGGATGTGGCAAGTTCAAGATGCATGTCCTGTGCAACTGGGCAGCACCTCAGCCCAGAATGCACAGTTTCCTATTATCAGAGCTAGGAGTCTGCCCACCCATGGTGACCTGCAGCCCCCACCCAAGGCAAGCTCCTGCCTGGGGCCCAGCTCCCTGCCCCAACGCCTCCCCTAGAAATAACTAACAAAATTCAGAATAATTGCTTCTAATTGTCTTCATTCTCCAGGTAAAACAAACTCCATTCACACCCACCAGGCAAAGGGTAGAGGTGGAGCAACTGTAAGAGATTCTATTTTCCTTAATTAAAAAAATATAATTATGTCCATTAAGTAACTCCCTAAATTTTCTTTCCCTTCCTCCCTCCCTCCTGCCCAGTCAGCTGCATTTTGAAGCTCAGAGAATGAGGAGGCCACCAAATGGAATAGATTTGAGATTCTGGCAGAATAATTTGGCAATCCATAACCTAAGGTTGGTCCCCTTTCCCTGTTTACCCCCCTTAGTTATTTAGCCCATAAACAGCCATCTGCTAGGTTTGAGGGAAATGGAAATAGGAGATCCTTACTGCAGATGCATCCCCTCCCATCTTTACAGCAATATCTGCCTCAGGCCAAATACATACATTTTAGAATCTGCCAAACCCTGATTGTGCCTCTGCCAGGTATTTATTTGCTAGTTGGGAGAAACTCTAATCAAGTCTTAAGCTTCAATTTTCTACTTGTAGGGAGGAAGAAGGGCACAGGGCTGCATGAAGATAAGAAAAAGGGAGCTGTCAGCTCTTGGAGCCTCATGGAAACCTCATCTCAACCCAGCCTAGTGTGGGAGGTTATTCTGGCTTCACAAATGGGCAGGGATTTGTGCATGGCAGGGCAGGGGCCTGGGTGGCAGCCTGGACAACTGCACTGGTCCCCTAGGGCTGCAACCACCCAGCTTCCTGGAGCCACCTCTTTCAGGGATCCCTCTGGGTCTTTCTCTGCAGATGAATGGGGGGGGGGGGTATCTACTTATGGGAAGAAGCCACTAGTTTAGGCAGGGATTGGGGAGATGCCAGGAAAGAGTGCCCAGGGGCTGGAGAGGGAGAAACTTTCTTCTGTCTTTCTGTCTTTCTGTCTGTCTGTCTGTCTGTCTCTCTCTCTCTCTCTCTCTCTCTCTCTCTCTCTCTCTCTTTCTCTCTTTCTCTCTGGTGGTACTAGAGATTGAATCTAGAGATACTCTACCTCTGCGCTATACCCCCCCAGTCCAATTTTATTTCTTATTTGGAAACAGGGTCTCGTAAGGCTGCTGAGGGTCTCATTAAGTTGCTGAGGGTGGCTTTGAACCTGTGATCCTCCTTCTCCTCTTCTCTTAATCCCTACCCTCATGGTACACAGCCATAAATGCCTTCCTTCTCAAATCATCCAACACTCGATCATTGGAATTTAGATGTGTGCAAAAGCAGAAAGCTCTATTGAAAAGGGAGGTTAAAAATAGCAAAAATGACTTAAATGACAGCATCCAACTTTTATTGAGTGCTCAGCACTCCCACATTACAGACTAGAAAGCCAAGATAAAGTGACTTAGCCAGAGTCCCACAGAAAATGAGTGGCTGAGCCCTAGTTAGGGCCAGCACAAGTCTATGAAGCTGGAGGCAGAGCCCTGCTACCTAGTCTGCATCAGCCACCTTGCAGGCATCAGTATGCTTCCCTTCTCTTTTCTTTCTTTCTTTCTTGTTTGTTTATTTTGTACTAGGATTGAACCCAGGGGCATTCTACCTCGGAGTTACACACCCAGCCCTTTTTTTCATTTTGAAACAGGATCTTGCTAAATTGCTAAGGGTCTCACTAAGTTGTTGAGGTTGGCATCTAATCAGCCATCCTCCAGTCTCAGCCTCCCAGGTACTGGGATTACAGGTATGCATCACCCCACGACTGGCAACAGCATACTAATTTTTTGGAAGGAGAAAGAGAGAAGGTAACGATGGCAAATGGTAAGAATTAGGGTTTAGGGTGTTTTTTTGGGGGGTGGAGTGAGCGGAGTAAACCATTGAGTTACATTTCCAGCCCTTTCTATTTTCTTTTGAGGCGGGTCTTGCTGAGTTGCTCAGGCTGGCCTGCACTAGACTTCTCCATCCTCCTGCTTTGGTTTCCCAAGTCTCTAGGATGCCTGCGGGTCTAGATTTGAATATGCATCTTCAGAAGGCTCAGAACCCCGCACGTGGCCCTTCCCCGGGGCGACCTTGGACATCTGTAAGAGCTGGCCATTCCTGCCCCGGCTGGGGACCTGAGGCCAGGGTCTGCTTCCGTGGTCACTGGGCACCACATCCTCACCTGCCCTTCCTCGAGGGTGTGGGTGGAATCGGGCTCCACCCTCGGCGGCTCTTTCCCTCTACTCTTCACCTGTGAAACCCGGAGCTAAGTCAAGCTCAGGGTCCCGGGGTCTTAGGTTACGCGCTGAGAACTTTGGCAAAGGCCCCTCCTCTCCAGCTCCGTGGTTGAGCGTCCAAAATTTCCCAAGCACAGGAACTGTCCCCCAAAGAACCACAACTGTGACCTGGGGTGCCCTCTGCACCTCACTTCCCTGCTGTGTAAACTCCAAAAGGGATTTCTCCAAATGCCTGGGTATATGCCCACCTTACTGGGGCTTGATCCTCCTAGTTCTTACTCCACAACCGCACAGGTAAGAAAAATGAGCTCAGAGAGGAGCAGTATTATGCCCGAGGTCACACAGCGAATGTCTGGGGGTGGAGAGCAGGGTTGTGGAATTCCTGGCGGACGTCGGCGCCCGCTTGTCTGCCCGCTTCTGATACCCGGGTTCGGGAGAATAGGCCGCTAACAAGCGGCCCATTAGAAGGAATTGTCACTCCTCTGGGAGCGAGGTTGTCCCATTAGGGCGAATTGTCATTCCTCCTGGAGCGAGGTTGTCCCGGCTCCGCACAGGCTGAGTGCCGGGCCGAGAGCAATTAACGCGGCTCCGGCGCGGGCAGCCGCCTCTGCCCCGGGCAGCGGGGGCGGGGCGCCCGGCGCGGCTGGAGCCGGTCACCCGGCGCAGCCCCTTCCCCGGAGCCCGCCTTTCATCTCCCCGCGCCTGGCGCCTGCCCGCAGCCCAGACCCGTCTACAGCCTCTTCCCTGCCCCTCCCCCGCCTCCGCCTGGCCTCCGGATCCAGCCCCCAGTCCAGGGGTTGCAAACGCTGCTGTCAATGCGCAGCGCTCCACAGTTTGCAAGCGGTGTCTCCGCACCCTGGTTCGCTGCTGAGCCCGAGGGGGCCGGTGCGTGTGAAATGTTCGGGGAAGCCAGGGCAGGTGGGGCGTTGAGAACCTGCGCGCAGAGCCCAGACCCTTGCAGGGATTTGTGTGTCCCCCCTCCCCGCCCCGCCACTACCTGTGTGACCTTGGGCGAGCGCTTAGAGCTTCCCAGTTTAAGGCTTTCATCTGTAAAATGGGGAGATAATCTTCGCCCAAAGAAAGTGTGTGTGTGTGTTTGTGTGTGTGTGTGTGTGTGTGTGTGTGTGTGTGTGTGTGTTGGAAGAAACGAACGAAATTCTAAGTAAGACCAGATACTTCAGCATCCTACGGACTTGACGCTTCCTGGTGGTTGAGTTCAGACTGGAACCCCACTTTTCTGCTAGCAAATGCTCTAGCTACAAAAATACATCCCCGGGATCTAACATTTGCTGAAGACCTCCTCAGTGCCAAAGCCAGTCAGCCAGGATACTTTCAGGCCAAGCCAAATTCCCAACCCTAGGGATTTTTATAAAGAACCTACCGAGAGGTGCGGACAGTTCACCTCATTTTCGGATACCTGCCAGATTGAAAGCTTTCGATAAGTTGTTATTGCTTTTAATATATAATAATGCTCATTAAATTCGTCTCCTACGCCTTTTAGTTACTTTATATAGCCTATGGAACCTAATTACTACAAGAGCCATCCCAGGTAGGAATGATTTTAAAGATAACAAAAAAGTTGGCGGAGGGAGAGAGGCATAGCTGTATGCCCAAGGTCACACTGCCAGAAAAAGGCGAGAAGACTGTTCTGAAGGCACACCAACGTTGGAGCAGATGTACTGCTGGGCTTTCCAGACCGGGCTAGGGTTGGGGTTCTAACCTTTGCCCTGCAGAAGTGAGACCCCCTCCCAAATCGTCTCCACCTCTTGGGGAGGAGTCTGGCGCGTGAAGGAGATGGTTGCCTTCCTGACCAGCTCTTCTATCCATGACCAGAATTTTGCACTCTGGTTTTAAACAGTTTTTTTTTTTTTTTAAATCTCTACTAGTTTCCTGTTTCTGGCTTTAGAATTTTTGTTCTTTGCCTGGACATCATGGACCCCAGAGGAGGAACTTGGCTTTCCCTCTCCCAGGGAAGTTTATTAAAATAGAGGTGCTCCAATGAAATTGATTTCTTCTCTAACTTCCCAGGAATGAGCCTGCGTGCCCTTAAGCTGACAAATATTAACAATGAGTTTTTTAGGAACAATTATAAAACACTGGCTAGGTTCAGCCCAACTGAAAGTTGAACACTTTTGTACACTTTGGCAGCTGAGGGCTAAACGAATTTCAGGTTTGCTTCCAAAATATATAGCCCACATCTTGCCTCATGCATCGAAAATGCACAGAACTTAATCTGGATTTACCTGTACTGTGTTTGAGATGCATATCAAGCCAACTATCATCAGGTATGACTCAAGGGGAAAATTTGTACATCTCCAGATAGGTTGCATAGTTGTTGGTTTTTTTTTTTTTTTTTTAAGTTTCTCTGAGCTTTCAGTTTGTTTATAAAAAATAATAATGTGTCGGTTTCTTGTGGTGGGAAAGAGATCCAGAGGCTTTTGAGACCTTGCTTAGAACTTATTTACTTTTTAACTTTTTCAGGACCAAACTGAATTAACTGGTCATGAAGCCGTTTTATCCTCTGGGATTCAGATGATACTGCTTTGGGTGATTCTGGATCAATGCAGCTTCAAGCCACCTAAAGGTTTGGGGTGAAGGAAATATAATGCATCAGAGAGGTGCCTGGGCAAAGAGTTAAGGATCTTTAGGTCTAGAGGTCAAGTTTCTAAGGCACTTGAACTGGGAGGTAGTCTAGTTTAAATAATTTAAAACAATGCTCCTTCCTTCCAAGGTTCTAGGGAACCTTTCAGGAAGCATCTGCCGTGGGCCAGGTGCGGAGGTGAGCGACCTCCTATTACTTTCTCACTCTCAGCATTACCATTTACATATCGGAAGAAGCAGTTGCGACCTGTAGAGTCTTTTGAAGCGATCTTTCTCGGCCCAGCGGCCTGCGGAGCACTGGAAAGATCCGGAGGCCTCTGCGCTGTTGGAAGTCGCTCCCGCTTACCCCATAACCAGACAGGTATCAAGGAGGCTTTGGGACGCAGTTATTGAGGGTATAATTGGGAGAGGGCAGGGATATCTATGCTTTTTAAAACTTTTTTAAGTTAGGTGCAGTGAATAAAAATGTGCTTCCCCAAAAGGTACTCTCCCTCAGGCCTGGAGTGCGCAAACTTAGAACCCGGTACTTCTGAGATTTGCAAGGGGGAGAACACACTAAATATTATCGGTGCCTTTTCCTCCTTCGCCACCACCCTCCAAGGCAAACACACATGACAAACACGAACTCCAACAGACTCACGAATACGCATTTGCGCTCAGTCTTAAGAGAAATATCGGAGCCGGGTCTAGCCCAGAGAAGAGAGTCACAGAACAAGAAAACATGGATTTGCAGTTTCTAAAAGTACGCTGGTTTGTGTAAGTGCAAAAGATGGAGACGACTGGTTTAAATTCTCCACTATGAATTATTTAGCTCCGGAACCCCATTCGGGCTCCCTCCGGTCCCCCTTTTCCAGAGGAGCCAGTAGTAATAATAGCGAACGACTATGGAGACCTTACATCCTTCCAAGCCTGTATTATTTCCTTTAGCAGAGATGCTGGCCTGTGTTTTTCTGTGCTGACTACCAGAGTTGTCAAGTTAGGCCAGTTTGGGCGCATAGAAAGAGCTTCATAAAAACCGCTGTAATGCGGTATCCAGGTTTTTAATGCGGTATCCAGTTGAGGATTGAATCGGGAGGTGTGTGGGGAGGGGGATGGGCACGAGGTACCTTTTAAAGAGGGGTCAAAAGAGAGAAGAAATGGGACTCGGCGAACTTCCTCTTTAAATAATCGGCCTTAATTGCGTCTTGGACTTTTCAGTTTGGCGTGATTATAACCCTTGAGGGATCGCCTAATAACAACTATGCTGACTGCTCCTGTAATTAACTCCTAATTTATTTCAAACAGGGGAAGGGAAAAAAAAAAAAGGCCCAGCCTCTTCTGGCAGAGCCAATCGGAGTCGAGTGTCCGTGGCGTCATCACCAGGGCGCGCGCGGATTGGCCGGGCTGAGTCTCCCACTTCCCAGAGGAAAGGCTCGGCTCCTGGCGCGCCCCTCCCGGATCCCCCCCAAAAAGTTTGAGTCGCTGCTGCCCGGCTGCCAGCGGAGTCGCGCGCCGTAGCTACGGGGGCAGAGAAGTCATGGCTTCTCCGTCCAAAGGCAGCGAGCTGTTTTCGTCCGACGAGGAGGGCCCGGCGAGAGTGGCGGGGCCCGGCCCCGGCCCCGGGGGCGCGGAGGGAGGCGCGGAGGAGCGCCGCGTCAAGGTCTCCAGCCTGCCCTTCAGCGTGGAGGCGCTCATGTCCGACAAGAGGCCGCCCAAGGAGGCGTCCCCGCTGCCGGCCGAGAGCGCCTCGGCGGGGGCCACCCTGCGGCCGCTGCTGCTGCCGGGACACGGCGCCCGGGAGGCGCACAGTCCCGGGCCTCTGGTCAAGCCCTTCGAGACCGCCTCGGTCAAGTCAGAAAACTCCGAAGACGGGGCGGCGTGGATGCAGGAGCCCGGCAGATACTCGCCGCCGCCAAGTGAGTGCGCGCCTGGGTCGCAAGCGGGGTAGGCGGGCGCGCGCGGGACTGGACAGGGCTGCGGGTACCGAGCCCCCGCGGCGCGCACTGTGCGCCCGGAAAGCAAGCCTAACAATTCTCGATCCCTTGATACCCGTGGAGTTCACCGTGCGGTCCGCATCCAAGACACACTCTGGGTCATCTGAGCGCTGGCGTGGCTGGGATCCCCTCCCTGTGGAAACTGCTCAATGCAGGAGCGGACTCGGTGGCTAAGAAGAGCAAACCTCAACAGGGTTTGTGAGGTCCTTGGGTTGTCGGTTTCTGCCGCCCTCAGCTCCGCGCTCCGGCCACTTAGCATGTTTTTTTTTTTTGTTGTTGTTGTTCAGCTGTCCCCGGGGGTCTTTGCCTGGGGAGTGAGAGGGGCCCACGTTTAACGAACACTTACTTATGTGCCACACTCGAGACGGTTGTCTTACCTCCTCTCAAAGCGCCCGGTAAGGTGCGCACCCATTTTAAAGATGAGCTTGGTGGCGTCTAACCAGATACTGACTTGAGATCATTATCTTTCTTGGGGCTCGGGGATGCCGAAGCCGGAGCCCACGAGAGAGGATGGTGGCAGAGACTGATGGGAAAGGCAAGGTGTTCCTGACACGGCCGCAGCCAGCGCCTGCTTGGCGAGGTTGTGCTCTTCGCTGCGAGCGGGCTGGGGCCCCGAAGCGCAGGGCTCCCCTGGGTTCGTAGTAATAATTAACAGCTTTCCAACAGGGCTTGAGAGCTTCGGAAGCCATGCTCATTACCTTACCAGATCCGACCCTCGAGGCTCCCAACCTGTGGCCACCCTCTTGTCCCTAGGTCATCAACAGCCACTACATTGGGCACCAGAATCTAGTGGCCAAGCCTTGCTCCTCTGCTGAGTGCCCTGGTCTCTTTGACCCCCCCACCCCTCCATCAGATCTAGGTTACCATCCCCACGTCAGTCAGGGAGACTATACCCTCCATATTTGCATCAGTTTGGGGGCCCTGGGTTCTTTACAAATTGGAGAAGGCATTAGGAACAGTTCCTTTTAGTTCATTTCTTGGCTTTTAAGATTCCTTTACTTCATCCTCATCTCCCTCCATCCCTCCCCTGTGTTAAGGAAAGGTGAGAAAGGGGGGGGGCAGGGGAAACTGTAGAGAGACTTTCTCCATTTCCATCATTCAGCCTTCAAGACTGGAGATGCACAGTATTTTCAGAACAAAACAAGACCAGGCGTCAGTGGCCGTCCCCTCTGGCAGTCTCTCTCCACCCTGTTGGAAATTCTGAAAGACTCAAAGGGCACGGAGATTAAGGACTCAAAGAATTTAAACTCAAGTTTGCACAGTGCTTTACAGCACTTTTCACTATATTATCTTATCTGATCTCCTTTGTATGGCAGCAGCAGGCCTCTTGTTAACAGATGAGGACATTTCAGCAGAGTTCAGAGAGATCAGCAGCTTGGGCCTGATGGCAAAAGCTTGGGAACTTTTAATGATCACCTACCAAGTGGCAGATGGGGCCCCACACTAAAATGTAGCACTCTGTACCACCCTGAGGGGCGGATATTGTTCACCCACCTTATTGACGGTGAAACAGAGGCACCAAAACATCCAGAGACTTCATTCTTTTAACAAATTTTGCGTGCCTGTGTGTTTCTAGGCCTGGGGCAATGTGGGGAGGCACTGGATCAAAGAGTCCGCCTTAAATGGAATGATTTTCAAAGGTCAGAAATCCTATATACTCTGGCCTCCAGGGTCTGGGAGGGCAGTTTCCCACTAGCCTGGTAACCACCTCTGCCTGTGTTCCTGGGCCCTTGAGTATAACTTTTCCTTTCTGGGAGAAGATTTGGAAATTCTCAGGGAAGAGTTCATTTAAAAACTTAAGAGTAGTTGGTTCTTTGGATCTGGAGGTGGCCTAAGAAGCCCAGTGGTCTGTTCTGAGCTGGGTGGGCCCAGGGAGTTGAGCTCCAAGCCCAGGAGGCCGGAGCCCGAGGGAGCCCGAGGGAGCCACCCGCCGGGCCTGGTTTTGTTATTTGGAGGAAGTAGGATAAATGCTGTTTTGCCTTGTATAATCGCATCCTTCCTCTGGCTGCTTTAAAATGGGGCGGGGGAGGGGTGGGGAGTGGTATTCTGGGATGCAGCCTCATAGCTTTATGGCTTTAATATACACGCACATCCCCTTCGCCTGGACTTTATAATTCAAATGCAGCCCCACAGAGCGGCTCATTGCTCAGAACCCGTGTGTACAGCCAGGAGCGAGTATGTGCACTGAGTGTGGTATCTGAAGGAGGAGACTTTGGGTCACCCAAGAGCCTGGCCCGATTTAGGAAGGGTGAGACTTTTGGGTGTCTTCCCGAGAGTCTCCAACAGTGGAGTTAGTTAATTTGTAAATTAAGAAGTAAGCTCCGGGGCTCTCTTCCTTATTTAGTGATTAGCATATGCAAAGTCTAGTCTTTTATCAAATTTTACACCCACCCCTTTCCTAGATTTGGGTTTTTTGACTACAGAATCTGCTTTGTGGTTTTTGTTATTTTTGTTTCTATGTGTGTGTGTGTGTGTGTGTGTGTGTGTGTGTGTGTGTTTGCCAGTAAACTGATGGTTAATAATGTGGCACTGGGACAGATCCATCTCTGGTTAAAGAGGGAGATTGGGCTGGGACTTGTGCTGTGTCACTCTTGAGTATAAGTGTAAACTCTTTCGTGGGCCACCAAAGTAACTAAACGAGAAATGTGACATTCTCCCGTGAGCTCGTTGAAGTTACTGCTGTGGCTGCATTTGGAAAATTAGCATAGCTCATAAAAGCCAAATGCAGAAAAGTAATTGTTTAGCATTCTACCCTCTCCTCCCCCCTCCCTTGAGGAAGACAACCCCAAAGCTGGTGGATGCCCTGGAATCCCCAGGATGTCCTGGTCCTGTGACTCTTTATAATTGAATCCATTTTAAATGTGGAGTCTGGGTGCTGTTGCCATACCTTGGTTTTGCTTGTTATTCTCCACTTCTAAATTCCGGTGACAAACTAATCATTTGCACATTTACCCTAAGCCATGGGATGGGTAGAGGGGTGACTAAGATGTCATCATGTGCTCTCAATTCGGAGGCAGTGTGATTTCCCCTGACATGTACATTTATGGGCCAGCTAATTTTTCCCTCTGTCTTAGTAAAGTTTATATTACCGAAGCATGCAGCCAAGAAACTTATCCCACATCCAGATCTGTAAAGCGATGTTCGGGTTTTATAATCTGTAGACTGGATGGAATGACAGCTGTGTGGTTGTTTACTGCATGGGTCTGCCCCCACATCCAGAGATGCTATTAATTTACCACAGAGCTTATCTGCACGATTATCCTTCATAAATATGCTGATGCAATCCAACTTTTCCTGGTTCAGAGAGGGGACTAAAGGAAAGGACTAACCCAGTATCTGATGCCCATTTTAGTTTCCTTTTTGTGTGAGATTGTCTCTATGTCCAGGAGAGTTTAGGATAATCATGAACAAAGCCCTCTATTTTAAAGATGAGCAATTAAACTTAGAGGAAGTTTCATTTCTCAGAGAATGCTGGGCTCCCTCGGCTTAACGGCAACTCGATGCATGTGCATAGGAGTTCTGGTTCCAGGATCTGTAGTGCTATTTGCTTTCCATGTAGAAAGTTCCATGATACCATCAAATTCCCAAACTGATTTTTTTTTAAAAAAAAGCAATTTATCCATCAAAATTTGGTCCTTTCTCATCTTCCCCCCACCAAAAAAATTATATAGTTTTGACAGCGGTATCTTTTAGCAAGCTGAAAGAAACTACATGTGTAAGCTAAGTGTTTCCAGTTAGGAGAGGAGGCTTGCACAGACAGACTTTTTGCTAATCCGTCCCCTCTTTGCCCCCTAGGACACATGAGCCCTACCACCTGCACCCTGAGGAAGCACAAGACCAACCGCAAGCCGCGAACGCCCTTCACCACCTCCCAGCTCCTCGCGCTGGAGCGTAAGTTCCGCCAGAAACAGTACCTCTCCATCGCAGAGCGTGCAGAGTTCTCCAGCTCTCTGAACCTCACAGAGACCCAGGTCAAAATCTGGTTCCAGAACCGAAGAGCCAAGGCGAAAAGACTGCAGGAGGCTGAACTGGAAAAGCTGAAAATGGCCGCCAAACCTATGCTGCCCTCAGGCTTCAGCCTCCCTTTCCCCATCAACTCGCCCCTGCAAGCAGCGTCCCTGTATGGAGCATCCTACCCTTTCCATAGACCTGTGCTCCCCATCCCACCCGTCGGACTCTATGCCACACCAGTCGGATACGGCATGTACCATCTATCCTAAGGAAGACCAGATCCAGAGACTCCGAGATGGATATTTGCTTAAAAGGGTCCCCCTCCCCCTCTGGGAAGGCTGAATGACCGCCGGTCTTCCTGCAGAGCTAACCTGGCACACACCACCACTGTCCCAACTGGCTAGGTCCACAGGGCCGCAAGTCATAGTATGAATTTCTTCTTTAGGTGTGAGGCAGCAAGCCCTGTTTACTTGGCATAATCTGCCAAATGCCCTTTCTCCTTTCACAAAGATTGGCTCTGACAGTTTTTATGTATAAATATATATATA
>PVLC010032010.1:0-18440 GCA_004027655.1 Graphiurus murinus | reverse complement strand
TTTTTTTTTTTTTTTTAAATTTTGAAATAGGGTCTCACTAAGTTCCTGCCCTCTGGCTTCAAACCTGCAATCCTCCGGTCTCAGTCCCCCAGGTACTGGGTTTACAGGTGTGCACCACCATGCCTGGTGCAATATCTCTTATTTTCCTTATTGTTTAATATTGAGAAATTCCCTTGTTTTTTTCTGAACTCTAGAACTTGCTGTAAATGAACCTCTTACAGGAGCCAGCTTTGCTGGAACAGCTGCTTAATCCAACTCTTTGGATATACTGTCTACTCTATTGACAGATCATCTCTCCTAATTTTTTTCCTAACAAGTTTGAACTATTGGTAAAAGTGTCTAGAAAGGAAGAACTGAAAGCTTCTTATCTCTTTTCTCATGGTCCCAAACGCATTTAAAAAATTAAAACAAAATCAGAGTCAAGTAGAATAAAACAAAAAATGTGCTCTGATTCTAAATCTAAATCTTACTTTCTTTTGAGCAAAATGCTCAATAGAAAAGGGAGTGTTAAGCAAACAATTAACACAAAACAACCACAGACTCACATACTTGAATCTCACCCCAGTGATTCAGAACATGTTTTTGGTGTCCTAAGTAGTAAATGGCTTAAGTGGATTTTCTGGAATTTAAAAACAGGCTGGTCCCTATAAGCTATAATTGAGAAAAGGACTATAAGTCACGCATTGGTCTTTGTAGCTAAAAGCTCACATATAATATTACTACAAAGCAGACCATTTTTGAGAAAAAGAGAGACATTATTTATTGTATTAAATCTAATAGGAATCATAATCAACAGAGGGATTTATTGTAGTCTTCCACTTTTAATGACTTTATCTTGTAAATATCAGTGAAAATAAAGGAACATTTTTATTGAAATAAGTATAACTTCAAATAAAATCATAACAGCCAGATGAATAAGAAGATGAAGATTGTAGAAAGAAAATATAAATGGGATCTTAGAGATATTTGGAGAAGAAGGTAGGAGAAATACAAGACCATGCAGAGTTATTTAAATATAATTCAGAACTGAAATTGAAATAGTAGCAACTATTCATTGCTTAAATAATCTAATGTTTAATTGGATGTTTTATATATTGTCTTCCTTATTAATCATCAAAGTTTTATAAGATAGATATTATTCTTTCTACTTTTATAGATGATAAGATGAGATTCAGAGAGAGCAAATAATCAAAGGACATGGCTGGCTGGTGGCAGTGTTTGAGTTTACATCTCTGTCTTCATGGCTCAGGTCTTCTTCTTTCCTGAGGGTGTAGATTGCTAAGCAGGGAGCCCAGTGGTCTTCAATCTCTCTCTAGTTCTGACTTTTTACTTATAACTTTCAAGATTAGTTAATAAAAAATTATATTTAAAACAGTAAGGGACAATATTAGATTGCAAGTACATTAAGAACTTGTGATTTCTGGTAAGTTAGGTAATTTACAGAGAGACTTAATCTTTCTTTTTATACTCCTTTTTTACATTATTGGTGTGAATGTAAATTAGTAAAGCCATCATGTACAATAGTATGGAGGGTCTTCAAAAATTTAAAACTAAAACTACCACATGATCCAGTGATCCCATTCCTGAATATATCCAAAGGAAATGAAATTAGGATGTTGAAGAGACATCTGAACTCCAGTGTTTATTGCTGCCAGTTTCACAATAGCCAAGAAATGGAAACAACCTAATCAACTGATGAATGGATAAAACAATGTGGTACGTATACGCAGTGGAATACTATCTAACCTTAAAAAGAATGAAAGCCTATCATTTGTGGCAACATGGATGGAACTAAAGATCATTATATGAAGGCAGGCAGAGAAAGGCAAGTGGTGCATAGACTCACTCATATGTGGAATCTAAAATTACTGATCTCATAGAAGTTGAGAGGGAGAGTGAGGAGAAGGATGAATGGGGAAAGTTTGAACAGCGGATACTAAGTTACAGTTAGGAGAAAGAAGTTTTGGTTTCCTATTGTCCAGTAGGGTGATTACAGGCAATAATGTACTATGCATTTCGAAAAGATAGGAGAAAGGATTTTTAAAGATTTTACCATAAAAAATGATAAAGGTTTTAAGCAAATAATGTTTACCCTGATTTAAACATTAACAATGTATACATGTTTGAAGATATCATGTTACTCCATTAATATGTATAATCTGCCTTGGATGTATCAGTTAAAAAGAAATTTAACTTAAAAAGAATCTTTCTTTTAAATAATTTCAACCTTGTTTTTCAGACTTGACAATGATTACATTTCTTACTATTCATTTTGGGAACTGGTTTATAATTTTGAAACATGTCGAGAGCCTGGGAATTACTTTCCAAACACAAAATATTAAGTCACATTTTTGCTAACGGGAGGCTTTGTAGGCACATGCGATTCCATTTAACCAGCACTTGTACAAGTGTTAATGGTGGGAGTGGACAGGGTAATATGAATGCTTGCGGCCAGGGCAGGGTGCATTGTTAGCATGTTTCTGGGTAGAAAAAGGAATACTAAATCCATGAGAACTTGTCCAAACCCTGTTCTTAAGCAAATAACTGGTTTCTACTTTAATCTATCATTTCACTGGGAGCACATTGTGACATCCTTGATTTATTGATCAACTTGTTGCTGAATTTATATATTATGCCTTTTTCCCAGAGGTTTTCTAGACCCTGAATAAGCTTCAGAAAAAGATTGGTCTTAAAACCACTCTTTGAACACCAAACATAATATAAAATGATGTAAAAAGAACTTCATGTCATTAGTTAACCACAGTCGCCTGGAGATCAATTACGTGGTTCATTTTTGTGAAATTACATATGAGTATAAATACATTTATTTTAGTTCATATATGTATATGATGAAAAATTACAAATTTATTGCTGTGGACATTAGAGGGCTAGAAGATTAAAGCTCTTTCTGCCACAAACTGGGCATGTGCTCCTGGGCAATTTAGTGAAACTTTCTGAGCCTTAGGCTCTCATCCTGGATTGTGTGAGAGTAACAGCTCTGATCTCTTATCTTCCCTCTTCTTTTGCCTTTGTTTAATTCTGTGTATTTTTACATTCCTTTCTTTTGGATATCTCTGATCGACTTCCTTCCTTCCTTCCTTCCTTCCTTCCTTCCTTCCTTCCTTCCTTCCTTCCTTCCTCCTCCTCCTCTTCTTCCTCCTCCTCCATTTCCTTCTTCTCCTTCTCCTTCTCCTTCTCCTTCTCTCTCCTCTCCTCTTGCCAGAATGACACCGCAATTTCTTTTTCTTTTAAAAAAGGAAATGTTTTAACAAGAAAGTTAAAGTTATATAAGGATGATTGGAAGATGATACCTGAAATACTTATCAAACACTTATTAAACAATGGCTATGTGCCATATACTGAACTGAAGGTACAACTGGAAATAAAGCAAATCTCAGCCCAAAAATGATTGATTATTTCACAGGGTTATATGGGAGACACTGAGTCAAATATGTTTATGCAGTTTTCTCTGGGGTATCCTGAAGAATGTTATCTATTTTTTTAAGTGAGAGAAGAGGAAGTATCTTTCTGATAATCAATCATAAATTATTCAATTGTGTTCTAGAGATTGTGTCACTATAGAGATTGTGATGAATTAATATTTGTGTCCCTATCTTCATCTTCCAGAATGACATTTTACTTTTTATTAAAGGATATCTTGCTGTATTTATGCTAGGTAGACCACTTGATACAGTATAACTAAAAATTACTTAAATTTTCATGAAGAGATAAAACTCACGGAGTTTA
This sequence comes from Graphiurus murinus, assembly GCA_004027655.1. Classification (NCBI taxonomy): domain Eukaryota; kingdom Metazoa; phylum Chordata; class Mammalia; order Rodentia; family Gliridae; genus Graphiurus; species Graphiurus murinus. The sequence goes on along the minus strand of PVLC010032010.1, from coordinate 14,693 downwards.
AAAATCAAATGGTGCTTCAAGGTTTATAACAAAAGACAGCAGCTCCCTAACAGATACCACCCACCCACACACACCATTTGGTTTATCTAACAGAAATAGCAGCTTGTGAACACTTTCAACTCTTGTAGCAGTTTCTTTGGGTATGTATTGATATACTTCAGAATAATGTATTTATATTGATATTTATTACTTTAAGTAATATATATATATATATATATATATGTAGACTACTTATTGGAGTAGATGAGGATAATTATTTTTCTGATAGCACCACTTGTTTCTCTTTCCAAATAATTACACAATTGTTGGTTAAGTCAATATTGGTGTTTACATTCTTATGACATAGTATTTATTAGTTAAATGTTATATTCTGAAGACATTTTTCTTTTGTTATATGACTTTTTACCCTGTAGCTAATAGTTATTTTATATTTTTATTTGTTTAATCTTTAATGTATTTATTTCTATAATATTTAGGATTAGACTTAGTTATAAGTGATAAAAAATAAAAGAGCAGTGACCTAAATAAGGTTGAAGTTTATGCCTTGGAAAATAAAGTCTGTGATTGTGTAGTTGAGGCCTGTTTTGTTGGCACTATGACTATACCTCAAGACTAATGGTAGCTATTCATCCTCCAGCTATACTAACATATTATATCCAGAAGCAAGGAGTAATAAAAATAAGAGTGTACCTGCTTTCTTTTGAGAAATATCAAATTTCAAGTATCATTTTTTTGCTTGAATTATATTGGCCAGAACTTATTCATAAAGCTGCTTTAAGCTATATAGGAAAGCAAGAAACATCTTCCTTTGAATTCCAAGACACCATGTCCCTAGCAAGAACTTGGAGGATTTTTACTTATTAAGAATATGAAAAATGACTGTGGAACACTTAGTTTCTGCCACACTTACAATATGTTCCCATAAAAATGTAAAATCTGCCAACATTGTATAACATAGGCTTGGACACATTAGATAACCTATCAGTACTAATATCTCTGAAGAATTCCTCTGGGAACTTCCATCCCTCCACTCCACTGTGGCCTGATTGTTCTGTAGACCAGGTAGCATCCTGGAACTTCTGAAGATTCTTTGCTAATATCTCAGGTGGGAGCCCTTGTTTCCTAGATTCCATGCATACTTCCTTCCATTTTCTGGTTCATTTTGGCTAAGTATATCCTTCAGGAGTTTCCTGAGAAAGGGTGCTTAAAAAGCACATTCTTACAGGGTTTGGCAAGTTTAAATGTACATATGTTCTAGCCTCAAACTTGATCTGTTGACTGTTAACAATATTCCAAATTTAAAATTATCCATCTTCAAAGTTTTGAGAAGAAAGATTAGTTAATGAAATCATACTCATGGGTTTGTGGAAGATGAAGAACAGCTGCATAGTTTTAAAATTCTACTGGATTTCCTCATAAGACAAAGAGAACAATTAGTAAAGAAAAAGTTAAAATACATTGAACAATATTTACAAAAAAGCTAAATTCATATGAAATCGCAAACAACTCAGAGTAGCCAAAACAATCCTGAGCAAAAAGAATAAAGTTGGAGACAATGTAATACCTGACTGCTAAATGTATTGCAATGGTTCTACTAACCAAAACAATATGATACTGGCCTAAGAACCAACACATAGACCAATGGAACACAATAGAGAGCTTAGGAATGAATCCATGAATTTACAGCCAACCGATTGTTGACAAAGGTGCCAGAAATATATCTTGGAGAAAAGAGAATCTCTTTGCTAAGTGGTTCTGGGAATACTAGATATATACACATGCAGGATGAAACTAGACCCCTATCTCTTACCAGTTACAAAAATATACTGAAAAATGGATCAAAGACATGTAGGGCCTAAACTACCAGAAGAAAACAGGGGAAACACTGAAAGACATTTGTATAGACAATGATTTTTAAAGTAAGATAGCACAGATAATAAATTTTAGAAAGACAAATGAAATTATATCAAAGAAGTTGTTTCTGCTGTGCAGGAAAAGTTTTTGCACTGTAAAGGAGACAGCCTACAGAGCAATGAACAATATGCAAGATGGAAGAAAAATTTGCAAGCTATCCATCTGGAAAAGGATTAATATCCAGAATGTGTAAGGAGCTAAACAAAAAAACTCAGTAAAAAAAGATCTTATTTTTAAAATTGGTGAGTGATCTGAATAGACATTTTTCAAAGAAAAAAGATATGCACATCACCAAGTATATGAAAAATGTTCAATATTGTTCATCATCAGGGAAATGGAAATCAAAACTACAATAAGATATTTTTTAATACCAGTTAGAATGGCTCTTTTAAAAAGATAGTAAACAACACATGCGGGTGAGATGTGAAGAAAGAGTATTCACACATTATTAATGAGGATGTAAATTAATATAGCCATTATGGAAAACAGTATGAAGGTTTTTCAGCAAACTAAAAATAGAATTACCATATGATACCAAACTACTTGGTATGTATCCAAAGGAAATGAAGTCAGTGTATCAAAGGGCTACTTTCATTTCCACATTTATTATAGCACAATACACAATAGCCAAGATGTGCAATCAACTGAGGTGTTCACTGATATGTGAATAAAGAAAATGTGTATACGTAGATGCACAATAGAATATTATTCAGCCATATAAAGCATGAGATTCTGTCATTTGTGTTAACATGAATGGAACTGGAAGATATCATGTTAAATGAAATAAGTCAGGCACAAAAAGATAAACACTACACGTTCTTGCTCATAATGGAAGCTAAAAATGTAGACTGCATAGAAAGTAGAGAGTAGTAGTCACTAGAGGTTAGAAAGGGTAGAGGGGAGGGAGAATAGAAGAAGGTTGGGTTATAGGGACTAAAATATAGTTATGTAGAAGTAATAAATTATTTTTTTGTGGTACTGGGGATTGAACCCAGGGGCGAGCTCCACTGAGCTACACACTCAACCCTTTTTATTTTTTATGTTGAAATAGAGTCTCAGTAATTTGCTGAGGCTAGTCTTGAAGTAATGATCCTCCTGTCTCTATCTCCCAAGTACTAGGTTGGAGTGTGCCACTTCACCCAGCTAGTAGTAAAAAAGTTCTAATGTTCTACAGTACATTAATGGTGACTACTGTTTACAGGATTTTATTATCTACTTTATAAAGAACTACTGTTTACAGGATTTTATTATCTACTTTATAAAGAAGTAAATGAGAATAGTTTGAAGGTTTCCAACATAAAGAAATGATAAATGTTTAAGGAGCTAGAAACTAAGTGCCTTGGTTTAATCATTACATATTGTATTCATATATTGAATGATAACACTCCTGTAAGTTTGTATAATAATTATGTATCAATAAAAATTAAAATAAAAGAACTAGGTGACAAATTAGTCTAGAAAAGACCAAAATATAGGGGCACAAGGCACCAATAGCTTTAGAATGTGTATGATAACAGAGTAATTCAAGAGGAATAAGAGGAAGATTGTGTTGATCTAGAGAACTGGAGAGTGCTACTATCACACTACTTGCTGGAAAGCTTCAGGGGCAATTCTGAGGACAGTAGCTAAAATTGGGAGCAAACTGTCAACCTCGAGTATAGGAGGGCTGTAGGAAACAAGGTTGGCCATGAGTAAATAACTGTTGAAGCTGGGTAATAGGTACATCTTGCACCTCTACTTTTTATATCCTTGAAATTTTCCATCAGCAGAAGTTAAAGAAACATCTGCAGCCATCTTCCCATTTCTGTTGATGCAACTGTAAAGTCTCACACACTATTCTTACTATCCATACTTTTTTTTTCTTTATTAGTTGGTGTATTGTAATCAAACATCTTTGTTAGGTACAAGCTGATAAAGGCATATATGCACATATTTCTCATTTAATCCCTTCCCCAATTCCCACCCCACTCCCTTGTCCTCCCTCCTTCTCTAGTTCAGTTTAGTGATTGACTTTGACATATTTGTGAAAGTACATCATGAGCATCAGTACTTTGTATGCGACCTTTATTTTTTCTCATTGTGAACTGTTAGGGTGTGACCTTTCTTTATGGTGTTTTTAAGCAGACGATGGTGCGCTTTGGTTGAGGTCTTTGTTCAACTTTTGTACAGAGGACTTACTCCTGATACTCCATTCTAGAAACTTGAATAAGGAAAATTTTCTTTCATTATTTATTCCACAAATTCTCGCCTCTGTTTTCCCTGTTAACCTATTTTTCTAACACTTGTTAGATATCAAATTTCTACAGTGAGCCTCTTATATTTATCTTTCCTCTCCCATTGTTAATCTCTTGTTCAGTACTACTTTCTGGGGGAACTTAGTTTAATTCTTCTGTTCAATGTTTTTCTTTCTCCTTTTTGTAATTTCTGAGATTTTTATATTTTAATCCTGTTCTGTCTTTATTGCCTTTTGTTCTTACCTTTCAATAAATGCAATTCTCTTATCTTTCAGAGATGATTTTTGAAATTTTATTCTGCTTTGCAGAGTATCTATTTTCTTTGAGTATATTTTCCTTGGGGTGCTGGGGTCACTATTTCACATAGAAAGTTTTCCTGTCAATTTCTGTCCACTCCCATTGGCAGCAAGGAACTAAATCTCATGAGATTCATAGGTCAGAACTCTGTTATTTCATTGTGATGTTGAATATCATCTCTGTAGGTATTTTCATTGAATCTTCCAGTCTTCTCCATGACAGTGTAGCTCTTGTTCTTAGATTTTGTGCACCAGAGAGTGGGGAGCAGGGGGCGGGATAAACATCTCTCTGTTCCCTGTACTAACTTTCATTAATTCTATTTGATTATAGTACACATATTTTCCTTTAGCTCTTTCAAATGCATGTTCTTCCTTTTGTACAATCTCCAGAGAACAATCCCCCTGAGTACTAGAGTAGATAAAATAACCTAGATATTTGATTATATCTTTGTGACTTTCATTCAGTCCTAAGATTGTTAGTCCCACCTTCTCTGTCTTATGATGAACCCTAAATCTTTCAATTTCTCTAGACCTTCTAGACCAGCAATAGTAAATGAATTTCAACATTCAGATGTCACATCCAATTAATAATGCTTCTCTCCAGAACTGTATTGATATAGATTCAGTTTGGGCCAGGTTTGTGATATAAGAATTTAGGAATGATGGGCCTGGTAAAAGCTTTGAGACAAGGGTTTCCAAGAGAGTCTGGAAAAGTAAACAGTGATTCAGTGGTATCAATTGAAAATTTAAGCAGTTTGATGATAATTTAAATGGATTATGAGGAAATTTCTGTAAAGAAATAAATGAGTATATTTATTTGCAACTTTTTCCCTTTGGACAAAACCTTCCTGAAGGAGTAAAGTCGTGTGGATAAAGAGAACCCAAGAGCAATGCCATATTATTGGAGACAGCAAATGGAGAGGGCTTACATGATTTTATTTCTCACTAATAATACTGAAATGAGAAGAATTCAAAGGCCATTCCAGGAATCTGTCAAAAACTATTGATTCTTGCTTGCATTAGGCAGGATGGTTTTGCTCATGTGGCAGCAGTGATTCTCAGAACTCAGTGGTCTAGCATGACTTATTCATGCTGCACTGCCTTGTGGGTTGGAGGAGGTCCTGTTCTACACAGAGCGAGGCTATCAGAGGCTCCACTATCTTTCAGCTATATCATCCCAAAGTCATGAAGGTTAGAGAGTGAGAGAGTCTCGCACCTGCAGTGGAACGCATTGGGCAGGACCTGAAGCATACTACTTCTGTTCATTGCTTACCAGATGGAACTAGTTAGGTGGCTCTGCCTAATTATCAGGGTGCAGGGAAATGTATTCTTCTGGGTGCTTAGGATAGGTGTAGAGGTAAGCAAGAGTCTATCGCATCCCTCAAGGAACAGCTGAGGATTAATGACTCTACTGATAGAATAAACATTTAAAATATTTTTACATTTCTTAAGCACTGGGCTGTGTTTTCACTTGTGTCCTGTTCATATTAAAATTCCAGTCCTGGCTTTTATAGGCAACGTCTTCAGAACTATTTACTCCCTTTTCATCTCACATTGATGAAGACACAAGGATGACAGAGCTGTTATTTATTTTTAACAGTGCTGTCTTTATTAGGCGTAGGATTGAGATATTATGCAATAACTTTAAAGGTAGGGCATGAAAGAAGAATGAAACATATTGCAGAGGATCCACACTTGGGTGACTGTCAGACGACTCTTCTATCTCCCATCTCTCACACTAAATATGTTTTTCTTACGGCATTTCCTGCACTAGGCTAGTAAATGTTTTGCTTCCATCTGGGCCCAATTCTGAGCTGTGTCACTGATGACACTGTCCAGACTATAATGCAGATGGAATTAGAGAAATGGAATGTCTATAATCACACACACAGGCGATCTTACACAACAGAAGGCCTATAATCCAGGATAGTTCTAGTAATCCGCTCCATGTGTGTGAGTGGGTGGAGTGCGATCCAGATACTACTGAAGATTTACCTACTTGTTTTCAGAACAGCATGAACTTTGCATGCTGTCTCTTCACAGTGTATGCTTTTGGAGTTATATTGTATTGAAATTTTTAGTGTCTGTTCTCCTAGACAAAATATAAAAGCATTTCCTTTTTAAAGCAGAGCTACAGCCACACCGTCAGAGCACTTATGTGTTGGAGAGAATACTAAGTGCTTTATATGGACAACTCTTTTCATTCTAAAAGCATTCAGTGATGTTGGTGCTATTGTTATTTAGCCTTTTGGGGATGGGGATTTCGACTCAAGAAGGCTGAGTAATCTGCCCTGTCTGCGTGGTTGGAGCTGGATTGACTCAGGCTTCTGGCTCCAGAGCAGTGATGGTCGAGGATTCTCCAAGCCAATCTACTCCATATACATCTTTAGTAGCTGGATGTTCAATTAGAGTTTTGTGAAAAGTAGACTTAGCAGAGGCCATGGTATTTAACATAATTGTAGGAGATACTGAATGCTTTGTGATATTTCCTCCATGTTCTGAAATTTCAAGATCTCACAAGAAGTTTAAAAGGAAAATTTTATCCCCCAACTCTGATTCACAGTAAAAACATAAAAAAAGAGATGTTTGATAGGCTTGAAGTTTAGAGATTAGGATTGAAAAAACTCTGGCTCTGCCTCTTTTAAAATCCTGTCTTTGCCATTGTTTTCCTGTATAATGTTTAGTAAGTAAGATTCATCCAGTTTTAGTTTCCCTGCATGAAAAACAAAGTTATTAGCCAGGCATGGTGTTGCACACCTGTAATTCTAGTACCTGAGAGGCTGAGACAGAAGGATCGCAGGTTAGAGACCACTTAGAATCTGTTTCAAAATAAAAAAATAAAAAGGGTTGGGAATATAGCTCAGAGGCAGAACAGCCCTGGGATCAATTCCCAGTACCACCTCCCACTAAAAAAAGATTATTATTATAACCTTAAATACTCAACAGAGTGGTTGGAATAACCCAGTGTCAGTAACATAATTACTATGAAAACATACATTTCATTATCTCTTCTCTTAGTTTATCTCCTCCTTTTCTTTCTCTCTCTCTTTCTTTTTCCTTTTTGCAGTGCTTGGGATTGAATCGAGGGGCATTCTACCTTTGAACTATATCCCCAGCCCTATTTTTTATTCTTTATTTTGAAACAGGGTCTCACTAAGTTGCGGAGTGCCTCACTAAGTAGCTGAGGCTGACCTTGAAATCCGAATCCTCCAGTCTCAGCCTCCCAAGTACGGGAATTACAAGCGTGTGCCATCACACCTTGCTTCCTTTCCTCTTATTCATGCTTATTTGTACATATTTTCTGGTAGCAGTTGTTACCACCAGAACTTAGAAATGCCTTTTGAGTGAATTTGGGCTGTGAATAAATGAGCATTTGGGTGTCTATAAAATTTCCTAAATCTTTTTAAAAAATTAGCTGTGAATTAATTTGGCATGTTTTTTGGAGCTGAGCAATTATCTCACTGGCTTATCTAGATGTTTTGATTTTGCATAAACATAGCCAAAAGTAGCACCAAATTGAGGCAACACTGAGGTTTTTAGAAATCACAAGATCTTTGTATTAAACTCTGAGCATATTCATAAAATATCTTCATTAAACCCTTAGAGCAACTCTGATGCTGAAAATCATTTAGCTTAAGATAAATTTGAAGAAATTGAATTCACAGAAAAATTAAATCTATTCAATTTTGTAAAACTTTTCAAGTTTTGTAAATTATAGAATGATATTAATTCATAGTGATCAATGCCAATCTCAGTGTGTGTACTGGGTAAGCGGAGGGAGTGGGGAGGGAGCCAGGAGGAAGTTAACCAAGTGCTCTGTGCATGTATGTCCCTATCACTCTGCGCTTCATTATGCTATGTAAATGCACCAAGAAAAGTATATTTAAAACAATTTAATTGATCAATAGTTTTATAAAAGCACCAGAGAACTTTGAAATTACCAAAAGCCAAAAATCATGTTTTTAATCTATTAGGAATATATTTGATATTAATAAAAGTATATTTTAAAATAAAATTTCAAAGCAACACATGACTTTTCCTATTATAATAATTTTATTTAGAGTATTGTTTTAATATTTTTATTTTGCCTAAGTTTTATTATTGTTATGATTTTGGTTTATGACTTACAGCACTTAGCAGTCAAAACATATTAGTTCTCAGTACATTTCTTATTTTGCTGTTCTGTTTTGGTGATTTGAAAACTTATTTTTTGACAATTCCTTTTCTATTTTATTCAAGGTTATTGAATACAAAATTTTAGATACCAATCATATGATTAATTCCAATAATCCTTTTCTAGTTTTCTTCCTCACATTTTTCTATTGGATTAAACATTTGCATGCTTTCATTTATGCTTTCTTGTTTCTTCTTTCTACAAGCATCTATCGAACTGATAGATCCTAATTGCTTCTTATAAAAGAAGAAAAATTGAGCATTGTACTATGTGGGCTTTGTTTTAGTTCTGATTTATTTGAATGCTTTTGAATATCATTTTTATTGTTTCAAATCTTAACCACTTTTAGTTTTTCTTCTCATCAGTTCCTTATGTGGCATATATGTTGGTCAGAGATATGAAAGTAGGGCCTAAACCTAAGTATTTTGAAAATGCTCCCTGAGTGATTCTCATTTCCAGCCCAGGTTGAAAGCCATCGGCTAGGATAATGATTTCATTATGTCTAATTTGCAATGTCCTTTCTCAATGCAGCCTGTTCTCTTCATTTCAGAGACTCAGGACCAGGTTCAATCTGGCCACATAGGCAGGAGCCTGAGAATTCCAATAAGGGTGACCGAAGCCAGGTTACTTGGTGTTAGACCTGGAATTTTCCCATTTACAAGCTGTACCTATGATACTTTTGCTCCTCAGCATCCCGTGATCAGCTGGCCCTTGTCACAGCTCTCTTAGGGGCAAGCATTCTAACCAGAGCCCTGCCCCTTCACTGAAAATTAAGCACATCTACCAGGCTTCTACCATTAAGATCAGAGAACCTGATTCTGACCTTCACTGCTTCTCTCCCTGTCATCTGTGGTATACAGAAGACAGACTCCACAGAGTCCTCCAAGACTGTGTGGTCTTTGTCACTGGTGCATGTCTTAGTGAGCTTGTGCAAGGCTATCTCCTGAACCTCCTAGGGAGTAGGATTTGAGGCTGAGCATGCTGGGCATAATAGATACAGCCAAGAATTCTCCTCTTTGTGGGATTTTTGACTCCTTTCTTTGCAGAATGTCAGAGATTTAAATTCTAGCATTTCAATATAGCTGATTATAAGTATAATTGAGTCCAAGCCTCAGTGAATCTATCTGGCAGATTGTTACTGTTACTGACACTTGCCTGTGGCAAAGCATCCTGAATCAGTTTATTTGCTCCATTCTAACGTAGTGTTAGACTTCACGTACCTTTACACATGCTCCCCAGTTTCTTGCTGATTCACATTGCTGGAAACAGAAATGTTTGGGGAGTGTATATACTATTTCCCTCTGGACAAGATATTATTCTCTAACTGGGTTGTGCTAGGATCAAATTTTCTTTGTGGACATAGAGACAATGAGGAATGGTAGGGATAGGTCCTTGGAAAATAGGAATTTTCTTGTTAGTCAGCTATCCCTGGTGGTAGCAGGGAAGGTTGGAGCCTCTCTGTTAAGAGAGGAGGGTGTGTGTGTGTGTGTGTGTGTGTGTGTGTGTGTGTATCTTTTATTGGTACATTATAGTTTCACATCATAATGTAGTTCATAGAAATAGTGACATACATGCACACAGCACTTAATGGGTTTTCCCCAGGCTCCCTCCCCTCTCCCTCCCCTTCCCATACAGGATATTGAGATTGACATTGGTATTCTCACAGTTCAGGGAGATCAGGGACTCAATGTTCTCAACCTTGGCTCACCAAAGTCCTCATCTCATGTCACAGAGCCTGCTACTTCCCCAGGAACACCTTGGCCTTGGCTTAAAAGACATGTCAAGGTTACACTAATTTACTTGGTGTTACAACTCCCAAACCCTGACATTCAGGCCCTGTACTTGACAGATGGCAGTGTCATCTCTGGGGAAATGGACAATAAGGACCTTTTTTGAAGCTCTTATTGCATTACAAGTATGTGCCACCATGCCCAGCTAAAACTTTTGATTTATGTTTTTTTTTCCTGTGACATTCTTTAGGTTTATCAAAACAAGCCCTGACATGACATAATTTATATCAGCATAGCAACTAGATGGCACATTTACTTCATTCCTCAGTGTCTTACTCTCCACCTGTGCTCCCTTCCATGCCATACCAATTGTTTATTTGAGTGACCCCTATGCTATGGAATGTCATGGGTTACCACTGTCCCGTCCTCTCCTCCCATCAGTGAAGTGACTATCATCTGTATAAGCAAACCCATCCCCAAACCCAATGTGAGTCTGTTTCTGAGGGCCTGTTCTGGTACCAATTACTATAATTTTTAGGGTCCTGGAAGAAAATAGATGCTGCATGTAGAAAGTGATTATGCGGTATGTGATCCTGGCTTCAAACCTGGACTAGATCCTCTTTTTCTATAAGGGATATTATTAGGTCAATTTGAAAAACTCAAATAAAATCTAGAGATTAGATAATAGTATTGCATCAATGTTAATTTTTCTTATTCTCAAATTATGCCATGGATATTTAAGAATTCTCTTGGTCCTTGTGTTTAGGAAAAATGCACTGAATTAGGTAGAAGAGGCATCTGGCATGAAACTTATTCTCAAATAGTTCAGAAGAACTATTCATAATTATACACATACACACATAGCCAGGAATGTATATAATGTGAAGCATTGAAGAATCTGAAAGGTATAGAAGTGTTTCTATATTATTTTTGTTTCTTTTACATATATGTCTATAAAACATCAAAATTAAAAGTTACAAGAGGAAGGAGTAATGGAAATGAGTTCAAAACAGTGGCCAAGATGGGTGAGATGAAAGGCAATTAACAAAGAATGGTGAAGCAGCCCAGGACTGGCAGCAGAAGGGAGCATCTAAGCTGGGCATGGTGGCGAACGCTTGTAATCCCAGCATTTGGGATGCTGAGACCAGAGGATCTGGGTTCCCGGCCAGCCTCAGCTACCTAGTGAGGCACTCTGCAACTTAGTGAGACCCGGTTTCAAAATAAAGAATAAAAAATAGGGCTGGGGGTATAGCTCGGAGGTAGAATGCCCTTGAGTTCAATCCCCAGTACTGCAAAAAAAAAAAAGAAGGGAGCGTCTACCAATTCTATATTTGAAAGAACAAAGTGAAGCAAGACCAATACCTGTTAGAGAGGGTAAACAGGTATGAACTGTGGCCACAGGGAGAGGAACTCAGCCCCTGCCAACTTGTAATACAACTAGAAAGAATTTATAGGAACATGTAACCTTATCTTCTTCTCTTAACCTATATTTTAGGTGAGGTCCTCCAAAAGTTGACACCAGGATGGAATTAGATATGCAGCAGATTTATTGGGGAAATGCTTGTGAGAGAAAATATGGAGGAGACCGTGGAGGCTAGGTGAGTCCTCAGACCACCGTCTAAAGTTTGTGGAGGGAAGAAGAGAAGGAAGATTTGGCAGGCCAGGCCAGACTGTGTTGCAGTTCTAATAAAGCTCTGAAAAAAGTATTCAGAAGATTCTCAAGCTAAAGCCTTCCACCAGAGAAGTCCTAAGTCTTTTAGAAATGGGGTTTCCTTAGTTTCCCTGTTGTACCCAAAGATTTCCTGGGAGTAGCCCATGGGAAGTATGGTCTTGCCACAGACTCAGTGATAGATACCAGAATGTGTCAGTGGGAGTTGTCAGTCAATTATATTCCCTGCAATTGGAATTATGATAGGTGAATTTTCATGGCTGTCATACTCTCCAGTGGCCAACCAGCTAAGAGTTAGAGGGCAAATGAGTCAGGTTGCCCTAACTCATTAAAGTCCAATATTCTAGAGAATGTTGGCGAAAACTGGAATAGGATGGAGGAGGAGGGATCTGCAGAGTCCAACAGAGAATCTCCAGCCCATGAAATAGGAAAAAACATGAAAATGAAAAAGAAAAAAAATTTAAAACAGATGTAGGGCCCTTGAAGACAATCTGGGTTACCGTCCTTAGAGGTTGGGTACAATCAAGAGGTTAGACAAGGTACAACCAGTGATTTGCAACCGAGGTTTGAAAAGGAAAGAAGGAAAGTTACCCAATAACTGGCAGTGGTGACTTCTGGTAATAAGGACTAGGAGGAGGAGGAAAGGGACAAAGATTCCAACTGTGGTATGGCTAGAACCCAGGGGAATAAGTGCATATGAAAATTTAAAAGATAACAAAAGAGCTAAGATTTGTGGCTCTGGGAACCCATGTGAGATCAGCTTCCCTGAGTAGGTCAGAATGAAAAAGAGCAGATTATGATTGTCCTCAGAGGACTGTGGAAGTTGGCCATGGGGGATAGACTGCTGAGCCTACATACTAAGACACATTCTAAACCTGTTAGCATCATTTTGCAAAGGAAACTAGCCTACAACTTTGGCACCCTTGGGAAAATGGAAAGAAATAACAGCACTGAGTATATTAGAATCCAAACTCTCCCTCTCTGACTGTGAGGGATATTAAGAGCCCCTCACCAATTCTGAACAGCCAGTCGTGTGAGGGGACAATATAGAGCAGTGTGGAGCCCCCCACCCCATATTTTTCTAAAGAAGCTTGAAAGGAATCTATAATTTTGCATGCAAAAATGTTTGTACCTTACATAATGATCAAATATAAACATGCTCAGTTTTGATGATAGACTGACAGAGATGTTTTTAAACCTTTTCTGTTTTTCATATGAGGAGTTTGAAGAAGGAAAACGACTAGGTACCAAGGAAAATGACAAAGTCAGGTGACAAATGAGTTTTATAGCTACTGCTTATTTAAGAGGGTCCTGAAGGATCACTCAAGGACAAGAGGACAATGGTTGGGAGAGGAAGACTCAGGAGAGAAAGAAGAGTAATTGGTATTTCCAATATGAAAGAATTAAATAGCAAGAGGTTTGGATTGAAGAGAGAGAAAATATGAAATAAACAAGCATGAGATGTCAGAAACAACTTTCTTCCATGAAAAAAAGCTGTGATAGTGTTTCTAAATTCAGATCTCCTTGTATAAAAGCAAGAAGATAGATATAAAGATCCTCCAATCACTGCAGTCTTCCTACCAGGAAAAATTTTTTAAGGTTTTTCTATTTGTTATTTTGGGGAAAAGGTAGGAAAGTGAGTATTTCTTTTAAAACAAATTTCATATTTCAATAATTGGTACCATTTTGACAATAAGCACCATTTTGGCAGCTATTTTATTAATGAGAAACGGATTATCCAGTGAATACTTTCTAAGATTTATTAACAGAGGGGAGTTGCAAAATATTAAAGAAATTTAGTGCCCTAACAAAAATACCTATGAAAATTTACAGCTTTGATGTTCTGCGACACTTTTTTGGAGAACGGGGTGTAATGTTACACACATGCTTTTGATTATAATACTTTCTTTAAAGATTTGTTTAGCCAAATTCCTCACTATAATTTCTCCTAGCTGAGGACTTCACTTGACTCAGTTATGCATACCAATGGCTTTCCTATTAGGGTTGCCCGTCTTATTCTAAATGTTACACCTTTTTGTTACTGCCACCTGTTTGCAAGCCAACCAGGCTTTCTGATAGTGTTTATTTATTCCACTTAGCACAAAACACAGAGTCTGGCAAGCAAAGATTCTTTTTGAATGAATGATTGTGAATGATCACAGAGGGCAAATAGTATGCTGGAATCTGACTATTTAAAAATAAAACATTTAGGATTATTTGAAATTAGATTATTTGAAAATGAAGCGTTTAAATTATTTTATATGTTTAAATGATAGGCTCTCTAAGTCATTTATTGTATACAATGTTTCACTGGTAATAATTTTATTTTTATTTAGAGATTCACTGCTATATTGCTTTTTATTATTTATAGACTTAAGAATTGCAGTGTTAACTGAGATACTTCAAACCTTGAAAGTAAGATTGAAATGTCTAGAATCAAAACATTTCTCTGATTTTATGTTAATTATAAATAATATTGTCTTAACTGATATTATAGCTTTATGTTGTTGTGTATATCACATCAAATAAGACAAGTTGGGGTTTCATAGGAAATAAGATCCTGGTAGTTATCATCTGACACAATGTAATATTGAGCCTTCCTTTAGGATATTGAATCAGTTGAACTAGTTTCTTCAGGCAAACAACTGGTTTAATATGTAAAAAAGTTCAAATTTG
>PVLC010032009.1:0-18438 GCA_004027655.1 Graphiurus murinus | reverse complement strand
CCGGGCGTGGTGGCGCACGCTTGTAATCCCAGCATTCGGGAGGCTGAGACCGGAGGATCCGGGTTCGAGACCAGCCTCAGCTACCTAGTGAGGCACTCCGCAACTTAGTGAGACTCGGTTTCAAAATAAAGAATAAAAAATAGGGCTGGGGGTGTAGCTCGGAGGTAGAATGCCCCTGAGTTCAATCCCCAGTACCGCAGAAAAAAAAAAAGAAAAATACACTTCAGTTAATTATATGATTACGATCTCTCTCCTACCCTCAAGATGATACCAGCTGCATACCATAATGTATTGTTTAAGAAAAGTAGATTGAAGTTATGTGGAAGGACTATCTCGCCTTCTGTCATGACACCACCATCAGATACAAAACATTTGGACTGGATAGACCATTATATTGGGTTATGCTAACCCAATATAGCATTTCTTTCATCTGATTAGTTGTTTAGTTTTCAAAGACCATCCTTTTAAATCCAAGCAGCATAATTATGTATATAAAGACAGCATCAATATTTTTTCCTTACCAGAGTGAGCTACAGAACACTTCATTTAGATACTAATCCCAAATCTAAACCAGAGACTTACAATAGACTCAGACACTACAGAAGAACTATGATCATATTTTCTTCATAATGTTCAGAAAATACACTGAGGAACAAAGCCATTCACCTTTCCTTAGGAGTTATCAAAACTGATAGTATTCTTTGGGATTAATGTGTTACTTAGAAAAAGCAAGTTTGGAATAAATACATCTATGAGTGAACTTTGAGAACTCACCTCAAGTTTGGAAGCAATGAATAGTGAGGTAATTCCAATGAGTTGAAGCATATTTTTATTTATATCCTTTTGTGTCAACATAAATCTATCAAAAAAGTCTTGTGCAAGATAAAATGTTTCCCTATGAAGTGTGTATACTTCACATACCTAGAGAAGAATCCAAACATTTAAATATCACTCTCAGATTTTCTCCAAACTAGAAAGTCATCTTTTAGCATACCAAACTTTAGAATACTTTTTTTTTTTTGCGGTACTGGGGATGGAACTCAGGGGCATTCTACCTCTGAGCTATACCCCCAGCCCTATTTTTTATTCTTTATTTTGAAACAGGGTCTCCCTAAGTTGCGGAGTGCCTCACTAGGTAGCTGGTCTCAGCCTCCCAAATGCTGGGATTACAAGTGTGCGCCACCATGCTCGGCTACTTTAGAATACTTTTAAGCCAAACTTTGTTTTTAAGGATAGCAAACCTAGGATAAGAAAGAAAAAAATTTAACATGTACTAACAGGACTATTACCATCCTACTTACACCTAGTAGTTTTTTTCTTACATGTTTTGACAGTTAACGTTTCATACTTACTGCATTGGCTAATAATAGAGAATACTAAGTAACACTGTTGATGAACAAAATCTTCCTCTTATCTCTTATTGCTGTCTTTAGTGGAAACTTCCCTAATGTTTCACTATTATTACCACCAATAACAAACAATAGCTGTCATTTCCATAATTAAAGGGAAAGCTTAATTCTCAGAGTAACTCCATAAAAGCCTAGTGTAGTGGGACACGCTTGTAATCCCAGTACTTGGGAGGCTGAGACAGGAGGATTGCAGGTTTGCAGCCAGCCTCAGAAATTTGTGAGGCCCTCTGCAACTTAGACTTTGTTTCAAAATAAAGAATAAAATAGGGCTGGGGGTACAGCTCCAAGGTAGAATACCCCTGGTTCAATCTGCAGTATCAAAAAAAAAAAAGGAATAACTCCATAAAGTAGGTGCTATCATCCTCACAGAAGTACAAGTTTCTAATAAACAATGAATGTGTTAAGGAAATTTCTTTTTTGTGTGTGGTACTAGGGATTGAATCCAGAGGCATTCTACCTTTGAGCTACACCCCCAGTCCAATTTTATTTATTTGGAAATAGGGTCTCACTAGGTTGATGAAATCTTCCTATCTCAGCCTCCCAAGTATTGGCATGTGCCACCATGCCCAGCTGGAAATTTCCTATTCTTAACTCACTACATATTTTAAAATCAGGAATGGATATTAAAAAAAAAAATTTTTTCCCTATTGGGATCTTAGGATTTTTCTCATTTAAGCTAATAAAATAAATTAATAGATTTTAAAATTGTTGAACCATCTTTGCATTCCTAGATAGAAATATATATTAAAACAAAGTAGAGTTTAACACTGTGTACTGGGGAAGGAACCCAGGGGCATTCTGCCTCTGAGCCACGCCCCCAGCCCTATTTTATTTATTTTGAAACAGGCTCTCACTAAGTTGCTGAGGCTGGCCACAAATCTATGATCCTCCTGTCTCAGCATCCCAAGTAAGTACTGAGATACAAGCATGTGCCACCATTCCTGGCTGAGTTTAACAGTTTTGGATTAGACTTACTATGTTTGATACGGCTTTGCATATATATATAATTATATTTAGGCAAAGCTAAGAAACTGGATAGGACAACCACTAGATAAAAATTAATATAAAAAGGAATTTTTAACAATTCTGCTTAAATTGATTTCATGATCACTAGGTACTCAGAAAAAGTCAAAATGCTTGCTAGGGCAATTGCATGTGCTTTGTGTTCAATGCTCAGCACCAAAAAAATGAAAAGAAAAAAAAAAAAGGATCATAGGTTCAAAGCCAGCCTCAGAAACTTAGCA
Organism: Graphiurus murinus; assembly: GCA_004027655.1. Lineage (NCBI taxonomy): Eukaryota > Metazoa > Chordata > Mammalia > Rodentia > Gliridae > Graphiurus > Graphiurus murinus. The sequence goes on along the minus strand of PVLC010032009.1, from coordinate 15,785 downwards.
AAATCCTTAGCAACTTAGCAAGACCTTGCTTCAAACTAAAAAGGGCTGGAGTAGCTGGTCATGGTGGAACATGCCTATAATCCCAGTACTTACTTGGGAGGCTGAGACAGGACTGCAGAGTTTCGGTCAATCTTAGATATTTAGTGAGGCTCTCTGCAACTTATTGAGATCCTGTTTCAAAATAAAAAATAAAGGGCTGGGGGCATAACTCAGAGGTAGAATGCCTCTGGGTTCAATCCCCAGTACAACAAGGAAAAAAAAATGAAAAGAATATCAAAATCTAGCTACCAGCCGGGCGTGGTGGCGCACACTTGTAATCTCAGCATTTGGGAGGCTGAGACCGGAGGATCCCGGTTCGCGGCCAGCCTCAGCTACCAAGTGAGGCCCTCTGCAACTTAGTGAGACCCTGTTTCAAAATAAAGAATAAAAAATAGGGCTGGGGATATAGCTTGGAGGTAGAATGCCCCTGGGTTCAATCCCCAGTACTGCAAAAAAACCCAAAAAACAAAAACCAAGCTACCTTCTTGTATCCACATTAAAATATGATCTAGGCCAGGCACATGCCTATAATTCCAGTACTTGAGAGGCTGAGATAAGAGGATTGCAGATTCAAGGACAACCTCAGTAACACACTGAGATCTCTCAGCAACCTAGCGAGACCCTGTTTCCAATCAAACAAGTAAAAGGACTAAGGGTACAGTTTGGAGGTAGAACACCCCTGGTTTCAATCCCCAGTGCCACAAAAAATAAATATAGCTTCAGAGATCTACTCTACCATGTGCTACTCCACCCAAAAGCCTAGTCTTTGTCTCTTAGAATGCATCATCTCTGAGCTAGGTGTGGTGGCACATGCTTGTAAGCTCAGTACTTGGGAGGCTGAGACAGGAGGATTGCAGGTTCAAAGTCAGCCTCAGCTACTTAGTGAGGCCCCTCAGAAAGACCCTGTTTACAAATAAAAAATAAAATAGGGCTGGGGCTGGGGGTATAGCCTGGAGGTAGGCAGCCCCTGGGTTCTACCACTCCCAATACCACCAAAAAAAAAAAAAAAAAAAAAGCATCTCTTAACAGACTACAGAGCAAATATCCAAGGGTTGGAGGAAAATCAGTTTTGTCATCAATACAACTAATCACTTCCTCAACAATGATTTCAAAGGCTCTTAAAATTATTATCCAGAGAAAAGGAATGGGCCTAAGTAAGAGAAAATGTGGCACAGATCTACAGGGATTTCCTTTATATTGGTAGTTACAAGCCAGGCACAGTGGCATGTCTATAATCTCAGCTACTTGGGAGGCTGAGGCAAGAGGATCACAGGTTTGAGACTAATTTCAGCAATTTAGTGAGACCCTGTCTCAAAATTTAAAAAGGGCTGGTAACATAATTCAGTGGTAGAGCATCACTGAGTTCAACTGCCAGTACTGCCCAAGTAAAATGGATCATTCAGTGTATTTCGGAAACGAGTATAAGTTACCTTATAAAGGGAAGCTATAAGCAACCTAGAGGGCTTCACAATGGTTTAGAGAATAGACATCAAGATTCCTAACTATAATCTGGTTTTGGTAATGGGGAGAAAAGAACTTCTGAGAGCCCTGAAGCCCAGTTCTGTGCATAGCATCAAAACAGTCAACTGTACATTTCATTCATCTTGAGTACCCTCAGCACCTAGAACAGCTCCTAGGACAGAGCAATCAATACCCACACATATCAGGAATTCTGAATTGGTTTTGGGCTGTGTATAGCAGTTATGCCCTTATGACTTTGCTTGGTTTTGGTGCTAGGGATTGAACTCAGGGCCTCACGCCTGCTAAGTATACACTCTACCACTAAGCTGTGTCCCAACCCCAGATTCTATTTTTTCATCATATGGAGATAAGGGAAATTTGTATTGCTGAAACATACCTCTAAAAGCCAGTCTAGAAGTATTGACCTCATCTGTGGTTCCAAGTCAGAATGCAAAACTTCAAAATGCTTGTCATGAATGTATCTGCTCTCTTTTTTCAACATGTTTAGCCAAACTTCCTTTGAACATCCCCAGCTATAGAAAGGGGGGAAAAACACATAATTTAAATTGTATGATCTATACAATATACATGCTGTCTGTTTACATAGCATAAGTCCAGCTTTGAATTAGAACTTGAAAGCAGCTCTTAAATTGGAAACTGGGTGAGGTAGCACACGCCTATAATCCTAGTACTTAGAAGGCTGAGACAGGAGGATCACAGGTTCAAGGCCAGCCTCAACAACTTAGCAAGATCCTATTTCACAATTGAAAACAGAAAGGGCTGGGGGTTGGGAGGCTGAGATAAGAGGATTGCAGGTTCGTGGCCAGCCTCAGCAACTCAGTGAGGCCCTCTGCAACTTAGACCATATTTCAAAATAAAAAATAAAATAGGGCTTGGGGTGTAGCTCCAAGGTAGAATGCCCGAGTTCAATCCCCAGTAGGAAGAAACAAAAATAAAGGTAATTGTTCAAGATAATCATATTTTCTCAAGTGCAGCACTAAAAACATTAAATATTAGGCAGGTGTGGTGGTGCACACTTGTAATCCTAGTACTTGGGAGGCTGAGACAGGAGGATCACAAGTTTGCCGCCAGCCTCAGCTACTTAGTGAGGCACTCTGCAACTTAGTGTGACCCTGTTTCAAAATAAAGAATAAAAAATAGGACTGGGGGTGTAGCTCGGAGGTAGAATGCCCCTGGGTTCAATCCCAGTACCACAAAAGAAAAAAAAAAAAGTTAAATATTTAAAATATGTGATCACAGCGAAGACATGTCTCAACACCTGCAAAAAGGTCATCAATAGTAGAATCACCTATAATGGGGGTAAGGCGGGACAGAGTTTGGTGGAGGATTGATGCATTTAAGCATCTCATCCCATTAATGTGCTTATTAAGGTCAAATTCTCTACATATTTAGTGCAAGTTGTACCTTAGTCATACTCATGGACTAGAAGAAGGTCTTACTAAATTTAGTAAATATCGTTAATACATCAACAGAAAATCATCCATGTTAAAATACTTGCATCTTACTTTTAGGTAAATTATTTAAATTCCATTTAAAAAATTCAGTTCTAGCCGGGTATGGTGGCACACTGTAATCCCAGTAGTTGGGAGGTTGAGACGAGAGGATCGCTGGTTCAAAGACAGGCTTGCTAATAATATAGCGAAAATAAAATTGGGTTGGGGGTATAACTTGGAGGTAGAATGCCTCTGGGTTCAATCCGAAAAAGCATTTAAAAAAATAATTCAGTCTGCTAAGCCTGACAGTACTCAGCAAGCAAATGAAAATAACAGTATATAATCAATTTTTTAAATACCCTATCATTTGCAAAGAACACGACTCTCAGATAAAATGATATATGCTTAATTATTAGTAAAGAAAACAATTTTGAACAGTTTTTCTATTTTATGATAAAGACAAAAGATAATACATGGCACTGTTTTGAGCTAATTCAGTATGGTTTTAATCTTGGATATAATTACTGAGATTCTTCTTACCTTAAATCTGGCAAAGGTGAAGGATTAATAAAAAGGTTTTTAAATCTGTAATTTGTAAATCTTGAAAAGTCACTTGTTCCTATTTCTTTGTGGGGTGTTTCAATGATAATGCAAGGACTGATTCCCCCAGATAATACAGGTGGCCAACAATTCTGTCATTAAAAGAAAAAGAGTATCTATTTGTACAATAAGAAATCTTAGCTTTCTTTCCTGGATCTTTCATAAATGAAAGCTAATACATCCAAACAATCCTTAGTTTTAGCTGACGTAGCTGCTTGTCTAGGTAATTTGACATTCATATTTATAAATAAGACATATAACTTATATTAATCCCCATAAAGTAACAAGATGTTTTAGATAAGTTTACAGTTTTGGCAATACAAGACATATGGTATTGAAAAAGAGTAATAAGACTATGCATCTGTGATATACCAATTACTTTAAAGATAAAAGAAATTGCGGTTTTCTGTATCTAGAAATAGTAGCAGAAGCATTTTTTTTGGTGGATTTGAAGATTGAACTTGGGGGCATTTTACCTCCAATCTATACCCCCAGCCCTATTTTATTTTTAGTTTGAAACAGGGTCTAAATTGCTGAGTGTCTCATTACTTAGTGAGGCTATACTTAAACCTGTGATCCCCCTGTCTCAGCCTCACAAGTACTGGGATTACAAATGTGGGCCACCACGCCTGGCTAGAGCACCTTTTTGAATAAGAACTCTTTTTAGGTAAGCCTTTTCTTTTTTCTTTTTTTTTTTTTGGCGGTACTGGGGATTGAACTCAGGGGCATTCTACCTCCGAGCTATACCCCCAGCCCTATTTTTTATTTTGAAACCAGGTCTCACTAAGTTGCGGAGTGCCTCGCTAGGTAGCTGAGGCTGGCCGAGAACCCGGATCCTCGGGTCTCAGCCTCCTGAATGCTGGGATTACAAGCGTGTGCCACCATGCCCGGCTAGGTAAACCTTTTCTAATATTCTGAAATACCTGAAGGCAAACCAGGTGTGATGGCGATTGCTTGTAATCCCAGTACTTGGGAGACTGAGACAGGAAGATTTCCAGTTCAAAGCCAGTCTTAGCAACTTAGTGAGGTTCTCAGCAACCTAGGAAGAACCCGTTTCCAAATATAAAATAAAATAGGTTTGGGGGTGTAGCCCAAAGGTAGAGGTCCCTGGGTTCCATCCCTAGTACCACAAAACAAAAACAAAAAAAGCTTAAAGGCAAAACCATAAAAATGAGCCTGTTGTGGTGAAGCATGCCTGTAATCCCTGTATTTGGGATGCTGAGACAGGAGGATTGCCTGCCTCAGCAATTTAATGAGACCTTGTTTCAAATTAAAAATGGTTGGGTATGTAGTTCAGAGGTAATACCAAAAAATAAAAAAAACCAAACCAAACAAACAAAAAAACCTTAAAAATGAAATCAAATGGAATGAGTCACCTACTTAGGGACCCTTTCTCTGATAATACTGGTTTCAAAGGGAATCACTCTCCTAAAGTGCTTTCACAACGAATAGGAAAATAGGTAGGAAAGGGCCGGGTGCCAGGCTGTCAGTGATTTCACATCTCACTATGCCAAAGAGGCAGCTATTAGGACCCTCTGCTATAGTCAGAGGGAACAAAGAGCAGTATATCGGACAGATTAGGCGGGCCCTGGTGCACCAGGCAGCTCTAAGAGGGAATGATTTACAAAAAGGAACCAGCTGCTTGGAGCCCAACTTATTCTGCAGCTGTGATTCAGGCATATATAAACCTCCGTCCTGTTGACCTCTAGGAGCATTAAAAGTAAGTGTCAGAAGAGTCTGTTGCAAAGCATAACACAATTTTTTTTTTTCTTTCCGGTACTGGGGATTGAACTCAGGGGCATTCTACCTCTGAGCTATACCCCCAGCCCTATTTTTTATTCTTTATTTTGAAACAGGGTCTCACTAAGTTGTGGAGGGTCTCACTAGGTAGCTGAGGCTGGCCGTGAACCCAGATCCTCCAGTCTCAGCCTTCCAAATGCTGGGATTACAAGCGTGTGCCCGGCTATAACACAATTCTAATCTTATCCATACTCTCCTGCATTTGTTTCCCAAAATCCACTCAACCCAGTTCTGCATTACCCTAATCTCATACTGATGTTTCTTGGTGACCTCCTCTTTTCTTTTTTTGACATCCTGAAAAATAGAAAAGAGCATTGGTGAGTTAAGTTCCCAGCAAGGAATTTTCTCCCTCCCTTTTTCTTTAAAATCACCTGTGCTGTTTTTCTCTTCTTGGCCTGGATTATCTGGGCTTCCTGTGGGGAGTCTGGTTGGCTGGGCTGGGCATGCTGCTTGGCTTGTAAACGGCTGCTGTAGTGAATTTTTAAAAAGGAAGTTTAATTAGTTATGTATTTCAAAGGCAGCAGTTAATTTTGAAACATGTCTCCAAGATAAATGATGTTACCTCCGTCTTGACATTCTTTTATTTAGGTGTATAAAACCTCTGAAAGGAGAAGAAAAACCAAAGTCAGGTATATTGTCATCCATATTCTCCAAGGGTCGGTTAGAGCTGATTCAAAGGTTACAGCCAAGTTCCTCAGAAGGTAGCCTGGGCCATTTTACCACGCTGTCTTCTGCACTGTATTAGTTATCTCCTAGCAATTTGTTTTGCACTCCTGTCTGCATTTCCTTAACTGAATGTACAGCCGGAATGCGAATGTCTTTAAAAAAATATACAAAGCACCTTAAACGCGCAGGGAGGCAGGTCTCCCCCAAACGAGTTTTTCTGGGTCCGCCACACTCTTCCCTGTACACCCAGAATGAGATTAGGGCAGCGCCCCACGTCCCTCTCCCAGTCCTGGCCCGGCCACGGAGAGAGGGGGTGGTGGAGGAGAAAGTCTGTGGAGAAGCCGGTTCCGCGCCAATTTGGAGCGCGCCGGTGGCGGGCTAGCAGGGGGCGGAGGGAACTGAGACTGGTGTCACGTCCTCCAGTCTCCTTTCCCTCCTTCCCAACCCCACGGAGCGCTGCCCGCCACTTGAAGGGGCGCCGGGACCCCAACTCCAGATGGGAGACGGAGGGAAGGAAAAGGAATTAGAGAAAAGGAGAAACTGGACTGGTCAGGAAGTTTTCTCCCTGTTGAAGAGGACCCATACCCCCATCCTCTCCCGCGGAGAGCTCCCCCAATGGGGGTGGGATAGAGAAGCCCGTGGAATGAAGGGCTTTCCATTGAGGCGCTGCCCTCCATGCCCTCCTTTCCCATTCCTTGCTAAGGGTCCTTGACAGGGGCGGAACTCGGGGAACCATTCCCCCTATTTACCTAGTTCTCCGCCCTCCCGCCTCTCCTCCCTCGAGTCTCCCGCCGCGGGGTGGACCGGCCCAGAGGGGCTTTCTTTCCTCCCGCATCCCCCCACGCCCGGCACCTACTCACCACCAGACCCGCTTACCGCTCGACTCAGCTGGCGCCGGCGCCAACCCAATATATAGGCCGGGCCGGGCCCGCCCCGCACGCATGCGCCTCAGACTGACACCTCCGACAGCGCGCTCCCCTTCCGCGCCCGCGCGCTCGCCCCGCCCGCCCGCCCGCGCGCGCGCCGCGCCCTGCCCTGCCCTGCCCTCAGTGCGCGCGGACGACCCCGAGGGCCGCCCGCCCGGCCCGCGTCTCCCCGCCCCGGGGCTCCACTTCACCTGCCCGCGCGCCGCCGCGGCAGCCGGGAACTCTCCGGCTGTTCCCCGCGGTCGGCGCCCAGCCACTCCCCACTCCGCTCCCTCATCTCCCGCCAGTTTGCTCCTGTCCCCTCCCACTGTAACTCTCCGGCCTCGGGGGTGTCCTGCGGTGCAGTCGGACCTGTGGCCAGGGATGAGTGACTCGGGCGAGCGCAGAATGGCTAGTGACCATCCTTCGGTGCGCCCGGGCTATCCAGCCAAGGCCACCGGGCGCGGAGTCTCCGCGGGGACCTGGAGGACCCTCCCCTTCGGGAGGAGCGAGGCTCCCGCAGACGAGCTGGCCAATGGGCGGCCAGGACGGCAGCACAACGTGGAGCCGCGGCAGAATGTAAACACAGCCCGGCGCGCGGCGGGCCACGTGCGCTCCTGCGCGCTGCAGGTCGGGGCCGGCAGCCGCTCAGCCGCCCGGCTCCAGGGAGGACTTTCCAGCCCGCCGGGCGAGGTACGTATCAATCCGGCCTTCTCGCCTTGTGCTTCCTGAACGGGTTACCCTCTCTGTAGGTAGGTTACTCCCTCCAGCCCTGCAGCTTCCACTGCGCAGTCCCCTCGCGGGAAACGCTCACGTCTTCGCGTTCTCTCTATCCAGCCTCAAATTCCAGGGCCCCGGGGGTAAAACACTTCGCTGGGGCGAATCCGGAGCATCCCCCACCCCTGCGAGTGCCGCGGCCCTCGGAGGGCCAGGGGTAGCACAGCGGCCGCCACGTGTAGGCCCCAGCCCGCCCTCCGCGCCCCGCCCCGCCGCCTGCGCGCCCTGCGGAGCCCGCGCGAGCCTCCTGGGCGGGAGGGAGTCTCCCGCCTCCCGCCTCCCGTCGTGTTGGGAGACGCACTTCCTCTCCTTTATCCCGGTATTTAAGCTTAGGGGTCCCTCTAGGTGCGTTTGTTAATGCTCGGGTGCCAGCGTGTCTTTGCACGCATCCAAGTCCAATATGCGGGTGAAACGCTGCAAACGAGTTTTGCAGCGGGAGACTCTTCCGGAACAAAGACCTCAGGGCGGAGGAGCAATGCGAAGGCTTCCCGCAACTTCGGCGGCTCGGGCTTGGAGCCTGGCCTCTAGGCCCTTCTCTGACCTGGCCCGGAGTGAGCCGTGGGAGAGGCCCGGGAGGCCAAAGCCGCCAGGGTAGCCTTTCTCAAGATGCCCCAGGAGGCGACCTGGCCAGGTCTTACGTGCAGCGCCACTCCGCGGGCCCCAGATCCTAGAAAGAACCAGTGCCTCCAGCGGGCAAAGTCCTTTTTCACACACTCGATTCTTTACAACGGTCTGGTGACACTCGCCAAAGAATTATTTTTCTTCCAAATATGTGTGTAGAAGCCCTGCCCAGTGTGACGCGGAAGCAGAAGAGGTCTGAGAAACTATAATTCGTGTGTGACCTGTAGGGCATCAATAACTCACGTTTTTCAGTCTTGGAAAATAAGGTCTTACCAACGAAAGCCTAGAGGTCTAACATGCTGGCAAGAAAAAGGGGAAGGTGTCTTCCAACCAGTATGTTAGCTGAGTATAAGTGGTGACTCATCTGAGTGAACTTGATCATCAAAATATACTGAAAACCATGGGTGTCATTAACATTTGTGGGATAATCTTTTGAGTATTGTATGCCCAGAATAAATTAATCATAAGCAAGTCGCTGTTCTTAGAAACATACTAAGGAGCTGGACATACTTGGGAGGTTGAGACAAGAGAATTGCAGGTTCAAGGCCAACCTCAGGAACTTAGGACTTCCACAACTTAGGCCCTGTTTCAAAAGTAAAAAAAGTCAGGCATGTTGGCCCATGCTTGTAATCCAGTACTTGGGAGGCTGAGACAGGAGGATCACAGGTTTGGGGCCAGCCTCAGCTACTTAGTGAGGCTGTCTGCAATTTAGTGAAGACCCTGTTTCAAAATAAAAGAATAAAATCAGCCGGGCGTGGTGGCGCACGCTTGTAATCCCAGCATTCGGGAGGCTGAGACCGGAGGATCCGGGTTCGCGGCCAGCCTCAGCTACCTGGTAAGGCACTCTGCAACTTAGACCCTGTTTCAAAATAAAGAATAAAAAATAGGGCTGGGGGTATAGCCCGGAGGTAGAATGCCCCTGAGTTCAATCCCCAGTGCCGCAAAAATAAATAAATAAATAAAAATAAAAGAATAAAATCGGGCTTGAGGTGTTGCTCAGAGGTAGAATGCCCATGAGTCCCATCCCCAGTACCACACACAGAAAAAGAAACATATTTTGGTCATACTCTCGACAATTATGTGAACAGAGTACAGTGTAGTCAAGGAGAAATTAGAGCAATGGGAAAAAGTTTAGAGGCATTCTACACCCGTGTGTGTGTGTGTGTGTGTGTGTGTGTGTGTGTGTGTGTGTGTGTGTTTACTGAGGATTGAACCCAGGTACATTCTACCTCTGAGCTACATGTCCAGCCCTGTTTTATTAATCTTTGAAAGAGGGTTTCACCAAGTTGCAGAAGACCTGATGAAGTTGCTGAGGCTGTCCTCAAACCTGGGATCCTCCTGTCTCAGCCTCCCAAGTACTGGGATTACAAGTGTGTACCACCACATCTGGCTTTTTATTCATTATTTTGAAAGAGGATCTAACTAAGTTCCTGAGGCTGTCCTCCAGCCTGTTATCCTTCTGTCTCAGCCTTCTAAATACTAGAATTATAGGGTGTGCCACCACCCCTGGCAGTAAGCTTCACTTTTTAGAACAGTTTTAGATTTACACAAAAGAATGAACAGATTGAGCAGAATTTCCATGTACTCCTCACTGCCTCATTTGACACATGTAGTTTCCCATATTATTAACATCTTTTATTTATTTACTTTTTTTTTTTTTTGCAGTACTGGGGATTGAACTCAGGGGCATTCTACCTCCGAGCTATACCCCCAGCCCTATTTTTTATTCTTTATTTTGAAACCGGGTCTCAGTAAGTTGTGGAGGGCCTCACTAGGTAGCTGAGACTGGCCACGAACCCGGATCCTCATGTCTCAGCCTCCCGAATTACAAGCGTGCACCACCATGCCCGGCATGTCTTTTTTTTTTTTTTAACCACTCCAGGATACATCACATTTATTTTATTTTTATTTGGTACTGGGAATTGAACCCAGAGGCATTCTATTTCCAAGCTATGTTCCCAGCCCACTTTTATTTCTTTATTTGGAAACAGGGTCTCAATAGGTTGCTGAGAGCCTTGCTAAGTTGCTGAGGCTGCCTTTGAACCTGTGATCCTTCTGTCTCAGCCTCCCAAGTATAAGCATGAGCCACCACACCTGGCTTGATACATGACATTTAGATGTTGTGTCTCCTTAGGTTCCTCTTGGCTGAGACAATTTCTCAGATTTTCCTCATTTTTGATGACCTTGACTTGTGTGTACTAGAGATTGAACCCAGGGGCATTCTACCTCCAAGCTACACCCTCGGCCCTGTTTTATTTTTTTATATGGAAACAGGGTCTTGCTAAATTGCTGAGAGCCTCCCTAAATTGCTGAGGCTGGCTTCAAATCTCCTGTCTCAGTCTCCCAAGTATTGGAATTACAGGTGTGTGCCACCAATTCCAGTGACCTTGACTTTTTTTTTTTTGGTACTGGTTATTGAACTCAGGGGCATTCTACCTCCGAGCTATACCCCCAGCCATATTTTTTATTCCTTATTTTGAACAGGGTCTCACTAGGTTGCGGAGTGCCTTACCAGGTAGCTGAGGCTGGCAGAGAACCCGGATCCTCCAGTCTCAGCCTCCCAAATGCTGGGATTACAAGTGTACGCCACCACGCCCGGCTGACCTTGACAGTTTTAAGGAATGCTAGTAAAGCATTTTGTAAGCTGTCCCTCTTGGAATTTGACGTTTCTCTCATTGTTGGACTGGGATTATGGGCATAAGGGAGAAAAATCATAGAGGTTAAGTACCATTCCCATCACATTGTATTAAGGATGTGTGCTATCATCATGATTTATCGCAATGTTGATGTTGACTTTAATCACGCCGTGGCTGAGGTAGTGTTTGTCCAGCTATGTCATTGAGAGGTTGAGTCTTTTTCTTCCCATTCCATACTGTACTCTTTGGATGGAAGTCAGTATACGCAGCCCATACCTAAGTCATGGGGAGTAAGGCTCCTCATTTAAGGTGAAATATCTACATTCTCTGAATTTCTTCATTGGAATTTTGTGTCTTCTGCGTTTGACTTAATCATTTATTTTTGCCAGTATGCAGTTATGGATATTTAACTTTGGATTATAAATCAATACTTTATCTCATTGCTCACATTGTTCAAAGCTTTGGCCATGATATTCCCTTCCCCCTCCTTTGGTACTGGAGGTTGAATCTAGAGGCATTCTACCTCTAAGCTACACCTCCAGCCCAATTTTACTTTTTATTTTTGAAACAGGGTCTCACTAAGTTGCTGACAGCCTCACTAAATTGCTGAGGCTGGCTTCAAACCTGCAATCGCCCTGTCTCAGCCTCCCAAGTACTAGGATTACAGGTAAGCACCTTCACACACGGTTCTCTTTCTATTGTCCAGAAGCTGATTTGAAGCTAAGCAAAACTGAATCATGCCACGCCGGGCGTGGTGGTGCCGCTTGTAATCCCAGCATTCGGGAGGCTGAGACCGGAGGATCCGGGTTTGAGGCCAGCCTCAGCTACCTAGTGAGGCACTCCGAAACTTAGTGAGATCCAGTTTCAAAATAAAGAATAAAAAATAGGGCTGGGGGTGTAGCTCGGAGGTAGAACGCCCCTGAGTTCAATTCCCGGTACCGCAAAAAAAAAAAAAAAAAAAAAGAATCATGCCTACTGGTAATCATTATTTCTCACATAATGAAGAAACAAAACACCTTTTCCCATTTAATAAAACTTGCTTATCAAAAACACATGGAATCTGAGCCAGGCGTGGTGGCGCATGCCTGTAATCCCAGCATTTGGGAGGCTGAGACTGGAGGATCCAGGTTCGCAGCCAGCCTCAGCTACCTGGTGAGACACTTGGCAACTTAGTGAGACCCTGTTTCAAAAATAAAGAATAAAAAATAGGGCTGGGGGTATAGCTCGGAGGTAAAATGCCCCTGAGTTCAATCTCCAGTACCAAAAAAAAAAAAAAGTTGTCCTGTCCAAATGTTGGCAATGGATTACCAGTTAAACCAGTCCTTTTATTGCCTCATCAAGGGCATTCTTAAGTGAATCTGTTTGTTTAAGCTGGGAGCGAAGGATGAGGCTGCTGCTGTTTGCTTTCCTTTATGCTCAGGCAATAGCAGTTTTAACCACCATTTGTTTTGTATCATCACAGTAAATATTAACACAGTAAGGGAGCATATATCTTAATTTTACTATTAAACACATTTTATAAAATAGTTTTGATTTAGCAGTTCATCTGAAAGAGTCTCTGGGACCCCCAGAGGTCTGCAGAATGTGCTCAGAGAGATGCAGATCAAATTGTCCAAACCAGAATCCTGGGAATCAGCTTTGTCCTTCCTTCTTTTTTTCTGAGCTCCGTAATCCTAGTTCGCTTTACTTGAGTAAGATGATGTACTAAGGTATACTCAGGACTTTTACATAGTATGAAACTTGTTAGGTTCTCCCCAACTGCCAAGACAGGAACTATTACTGTTGTCCTGTTTTTACAGATAAGAAAGCTAAGACACAAGGATCCTTGGTGGACTCTGGCTCCAGTGCCCGGTATTGTACTTCCTCCAGTTGTCAGAGTCGTTTTCTCTTCTATTTCCAAGTCATTTCCAAATTAATCCTTTATTTTTCTCTGCCTGAGCTTAAGACTCCATCCCCTCCTCAGCACAGTGATTTCCTAACCGGCTTTCCAGATGTGTGCTTCCAGGCTGCTCTGCAGTATAATGCCAAAACTCTTTCTTTTTATATTGATTTATGATTTATTTTGTGGTACTGTGAATTGAACTCAGGGACATTCTACCACCGAGCTACACCATACTCCCAGCCTATTTTATTATTTAGTTTGAAATAGGATCTCACTAAGATGTGGAGGGCCTCACTAAATTGCTGAGTCTGACTGTGAACCTACCATCCTCCTGTCTCAGCCTCCCAAGTACTAGGATTACAAATGTGCACCACCACGCCTTCGTCTGCCAAAGCTCTTTGTAAAGCACAGCTCTAGCCAGGTGTGGTGGCAGACGCCTGTAATCCCATTACTTGGGAGACTGAGACAGGAGGATTGCAGGTTCAAGGATAGCCTCAGCAAGTAGTGAGATTCATTAACCTAGCAAGACCCTTTTTCAAAATAAAAATAAAATAGGGCTGGGGGTATAGCTTAGAGGGAGAATGTCTGTGGGTTCAATCTCTGGTAAATCAATCAATCAACTAATCAATCGGCTCTCCCCCGTGCTGCCACCCTGCTTAAAACCCCTTAACACACAAGGCCTCCAGCATGCAGGAAAGCAGTCCCACCATAAGCTGTTCTCTACACTCCCTGCCCTCCTCCCCCTCTGGACTTTTGCACCTGCACCTCTGGTTCTCCACACCTCCACTGCCTTTCCCCAGCTTATGCCCATTTACATTCATACTCAGGCACAAGCCCCCTCTAGAGAGCTGTGCTGCCAGCACTATTACAGAGGCTTCCCGGCCCTTCCTCCCTTTTGCATGCTTTTTTACCAGGCTGCAAGGAACTCCTGAAGGTAGAGGTTAGCCAATCTCAGCCCCCGTGTGGTTAGTGGAGAGAGCAGCAGAGGTGTGCCCACTGGGGGTGGCCCCCCTATCCAGACTCCAGGGAACGCCCCCTTGCAAAAAGCCTTCCAGCTGACAGCTTGGGCTCAGCAAGGTCTTGCCCTCTAGAGGTCCTGCCTTCTGGGAGCTCCAGAAACAAGAAGAGTCTAGGCAGATGCGCCCTGGCTTTGCAGAGTTGCCCTTGGCTGCCATCTCAGAGGGAGGGCTCTTAGAAGGAAGTCCAGGTGTGGGCAAGAGCTAGAGCACAGCTTGGGGGTCAGTGGGAAGATGGCAGTGTCGGGAATTCAGAAGCTCTGGGTGGAGGTGCAGGGTGCTCTTGGCCAGGCAGTGTTCCTATCCACCCTAGGGGACATGGCAGTAGCAGGAAGTGGTCTCTGTCCACAGAGCTTACATCCCATGGGGTGGGTGACAGTAAATGTGTAACGCATCCATTGTTAAGTGCTATGGGGAGAATAAAATAAGGTGCTATAGTAGAGGGGATCCCAGGGGAGTGACCGGGGAAGGAGTCAAAGAGGAAGTCACATTTAGTTTGTTCAAACACTAGGACATAGTAATAAAGTGTTCAAAAATTCCTAACCCCTTGGAGCTTAATTCCTGTTCAGGTAGGAGTGGGGCATAGAAAATTACAAACTTTTTTTTTTTAGTGCTGAGGATTGAACCCAGGGCTTCATACATGCTAGGCAAGTGGTTTACCACTGAGCTGCTCTCCCACCCCAAATAATAAACATATATCTGATAGTAATAAGAACTAAGAAGGAGCTGGGTGTGGTGGTGCACACTTGTCATCCCAGTACTTGGGAGGCTGAGACAAGAGGACTGAAGGTTCAAGGCCAGCCTCAGCAACTTAGCAAGACCTGTTTCAAAATAAAATAAAAAAAATTAGCCGGGCGTGGTGGCGCACGCTTGTAATCCCAGCATTCGGGAAGCTGAGACCGGAGGATCCGGGTTCGAGGCCAGCCTCAGCTACCTAGTGAGGCACTCCGCAACTTAGTGAGACCCGGTTTCAAAATAAAGAATAAAAAATAGGGCTGGGGTATAGCTCAGAAGTAGAATGCCCCTGGGTTCAATCCCCAGTACCACAAAGAAAGAAAGAAAAAAATTTAAAAGGGCTACAGCTGTAGCTTGGAGATAGAATGCCTCTGGGTTCAAACTCCAGTACTAAAAAAAAGAACTAAGAAGGGAACTAACAGTGGGGTGAGGGATGTGATGGCAGGTGCTGTTTCAGGTGATGTTCAAGGAAGGCCTCTGGTGAGACATATGAAAACTCCTTACAGATAAGGAGGAGGAATGCTCCAGGCACGGGGACAGCAGGCCCAGGGTACTGTGGCGTAGAGAACCAGGAGGTCAGTGACTGGAACTCAGTGGGGGGAAGAGATGCGGTGGGAGGGACTTTTTGTTTGTTTGTTTGTTTGTTTGTTTGGTGGTACTGGGGATGGAACCCAGGGGCATTCTTCCTCCAAGCTACACCCCAGCCCTATTTTTTTTTTTTTTCAGTACTGGGGATTGAACTCAGGTGCATTCTACCTCTGAGCTATACCCCCAGCCCTATTTTTTATCCTTTATTTTGAAACAGGGCCTCACTAAGTTGTGGAGTGCCTCATGAGGTAGCTGAGGCTGGCTACCTCAGGTCTCAGCCTCCCAAATGCTGGAATTACAAGTATACGCCACCACACCTGGCTCCCTGCCCTATTTTTTATTCTTTATTTTGAAACAGGGTCTAATTAAGTTGTGAGGGGCCTCACAAAGTTGCTGAGGCTGGCTGCAAACCTGCCATCCTCCTGCCTCAGCTTCCCAAGTACTGGGATTACGAGCGTGCGCCGCCATGCCCAGCTTCAAAATTTATTTATTTATTTATTTTTTTATTTATTTATTTTTTTGCGGTACTGGGGATTGAACTCAGGGGCATTCTACCTCCGAGCTATACCCCCAGCCCTATTTTTTTTTTTTTTTTTTTTTTTTTT
>PVLC010032008.1:0-18649 GCA_004027655.1 Graphiurus murinus | reverse complement strand
TCCTCACTTCCTCTCTCTCTCAGCATTTGCCAAGGGTGGTGGCTGTAAAAACAGCCCCCCTCATATTAGATGCTGGAGAAATGGGAAATGTTGCACCCCCATTGAAAGAAAGGAATCAAAAAAAAAAAGGGAGTTGTTTTATCACAGAGGTGAATGAGAGATGTGTGACAATGTTTTCTTTAAATCATTTGACTATGCAATTTCAAGTGAGTGGGTTTGGAGAACAGCGAGGGCCATTTGTCAAACACAAGGTTCTGGAGTACTGTTTTGTCTTCATAATTCTGAAAATGAGCCTCCAGAACCACCTTCAGGTACTCTCCTCACAATAAGAGTGAAAAAAAGAATGAAATGCAAGAAAAAGGAAGGAAAGAGTGTAGCCTAGGAGGGATAGGGAGCCTGTCTGAGCTGGGATGGGAAATGGATGGGGGGGGGGTGGTGACTGGGCACATGAATGAGTGAGTGCAGAAGAGACCAGGAGCTTGTCTGAGCTGCAGAAGGAGCCATCAGGGCTGGGGATAAAAGGCAGGTGTGCTGCCACGTGGGCCCTGAGAGGCTTTTCATTTTTGCTGCTGATTAAGTCTGAAGATTGCTTTGGTGCTTTTCTTTGGAGCAAACATGGTGGCTGTGGGCCTCTCCATTTTAACATGAAGAAATGAAGAATTAAAGTACCTATGAAATGCCTTTCTCCTTTACTGAGAGCATTTTTTTTTTTTAAAGGTACTAGGGATTGAACCCAGGGGCATCCTACCTCCGAGTTACACCCCCAGCCCTATTTTTTAATTCTTATTTTGAAACAGGGTCTCACTAAGTAGCTGAGGCTGACTGTGTGCCTGGGATATTTCTGTCTGCTGAGAACTTTTGGGTCTTCCCTAAGCCCCTACTTTACCTGGTTCACCCTGCGCTTATAAAATGTTAAAAAAAAATGTGATGATGCACATAAAGCTGTGTTTTTAAAGGCTTTTTTCTTAAGAAAAATTTTCTCTAACTAGGTAAAGAATGTTGCTAAGCAAATTGGAAAGCACATAAACCATAACAAAGCAGAAAGAAAATGAAGAAAGCCCATACTGTTGTACCTCAAGCCCAAATGGCAGTCCTTCCATGCTGTTTCCTTTTAGTTTTATTTTTTATTTACTTTTTTTGTGTGTGATACTAGGGATTGAACCCAGAGGCATTCTACCTCTAAGCTACATCCCTCGTCCCATTTTTTTATTTTAATATTGAAACAAGGTCTCACTAAGTTGCTGAGGCTGGCCTTGAACCTGCGATCCTCCTGTCTCAGCTCCCCAAGTACTGGGACTACAGGCTTGTGCCACTGTACCCAGCTCATAATTAGTTTTTGAAAACAATCTTATATCAATTTTTTTACTTAACATCTTTCATTTTACTATGTAATTAAACTGTAAAAAAATTTGTTGGAAATGGCTGCACAGTAATTTACATACTATAGTTTGCTTCACCAAGTTCTTGCCATTTAGACTATCTCCAATTGTGATATCATAACTAATACCAGGTGCACCAATATCTTTGTACACACATCTTTGTTTGCATTTGAGATTATGTCCCCAGGAAAGGGTCTCAATGGTAGGTACAACATGGACCAACCAATCTGCAGCCAAATTGTCACGGGTTCAATGGCTTGTCCCCACTATGTGAGCAAGGTAATTCTCTGTGCCAGGTTCTGCATCTTTAAAATGCAACAGTAATAGGATGGACCTCATAGTGTTGTGAACATTAAATGAATTAGTATCTAGTAAAATTAGTAATATAGTAAATAGTGTTGTGAAAATTAGTATTATAGTAAATAGTGTTGTGAAAATTAAATGAATTAGTATCTAGTAAAAGTGTAATAAACAGTGCCTGACAGGAAGATCTATGTAAGTGCTAAAAATGTCAATAGAAGGATGGGGACATTTTTAGGAGTCTTGATATATGTTATCTTTTTTTTTTTGGTACCTTTTTTTTTTTTTTTGGAACCCAGAGGCATTCTACCTCTAAGCTAAAGCCCCAGCCCTAAAATATATATATGCTTTCCAATTTGCTTAGCAACATTTCTTATCTAGTTGGGGAAATCATTTTTTCTTAAGAAAAAAGCCAGCCGGGCGTAGTGGCGCACGCTTGTAATCCCAGTATTTGGGAGTCTGAGATTGGAGAATCCGGCTTCGCAGCCAGTGTCAGCTGCTTAGTGAGGTCCTCCACAACTCAGTGAGACCCTGTTTCAAAATAAAGAATAAAAAAAATAGGGCTGGGGCTGTAGCTCGGAGGTAGAATGCCCCCAGGTTCCATCCCTAGTACTGCAAAAAAAAAAAAAAAAAAAAAAAAAGCCTTTAAGAACACAGCTTTTCCCATGATGACAGCAGAAGTCTAATACACATATCTGTGTGTGTGTGTGTGTGTAAAATTTTGAAACAGGGTCTCGCTAAGTTGCTGAGGCTGGCCTTGAACCTGCGATCCTCCTGTCTTAGCCTCCCAAGTACTGGGATTTACAGCCATGCACCATCACAACTGGCAAGATATGTTATCTTCACATGCAGTGACTAGTACCCTGATTTTGGCATGGGCCCCAAGATAAAGTCTTGAATATGAGGGTCCAGGACCAAGTTGACATGGTTTTAGAAATGTGCTTTGCATCTACTTGCCTTTCACGTGAGAAGTCCCACAGGGCTGGGGTAGGAGTGGGCACACCGTGTCCAGTGGCATGTGTATTAGGCTTGCCCCCTCCTGGTCTCTTAAGAGCCTCATTTGCCAAGTCCCATGATCTCCCCATCCCTGGGAGAAAAGGGCTGCAGTCTGGGCTTCCTTTGCAACTCTGACCCAAGGGTCTCATGGGAGCTCTACTCTATTTCCTACTCCTTTCAGCAGGACCTCAGAACCTCCTGGGATGTGGTGGTGGTTACAGCGGTGCTGACGCACGGGTGCCTACAGCAGCTGCAATAGCAAACACTGATGTCCTTATGCTGTGCTAGGAATGGGGCTTGGATGTGTTGTTCTGTCAAGCAGAGCTTTCCCCGAGATGACAGCAGAAGTCTTAACGCAGCAGCCACTAACCACCTCGAGGTGTTGAGTGCTTAAAATGTGGCCAGTGCAACCGAGAAACCAAATCCTAATTAAATCAGTTAATTTAAATAGCTCTGCATGTCTAGTGGCCCGTCTTGGATAGCAGTTCCTTTCTACGCCTATTGTCACAGAGTTCTCATTCCAAACTGATGAAGTGTTAGCATCCTCGTTTTGTACACAAAGAAGTGGAGGCTTAATGGGGCCAAGTCAGTGGAATGAGAGACTCGGTTGGATTTTAATTCAAGTCTGTCTGACCTCTACATCTAGGTCTGTGACTGCAGTATCCTGGCTGGATGTGACCCTCACTCTCTGCTTCAGGCAGAGATGGGGAGAGGACAGGAACATGCGTGTTCTACAGATCCGTGGCTGGGAAGGATGCTGTACTAATGAGCCCCCGCCCCTCTGCTGGGTGAGATGGTGGTAAGTCTTTGTAAACTGGCTCACACAGCAGCAGAAACCTGCCCAGTACCCGGGAGGCCTGGCACGGTCATGGGCAGCCTGCTCCTGCACTGATGGTGCTAGCATCTCTCTGGGTATTTGCCTCTGTTCCGATTCCACTGGAATGTTTTCCTTGGCCAGCAGCAATTTGTTTACGCATGTTGCTGTAGGAAAGTGGTTAAGTTCTGTCACTGGAGCATTTTGGACAGGTGAGAAACTTCAAAGGAGTTGCTTCTGGTTGCCGACACTAGAGCTCTTAAGACTTGTCACCAGGTGGCTTCCTTCACCAGCTTCCCTTTGTTTGAAGACTCTGCAGGCAGCAGCCCAACAGTTTGAGGAATCTGCCTCAGGGAGACGTGCCCAGCCTCCCATTCCTACAGCTTTACTGTCTTTGCACATTCTCCACTCGAGTGTTCATTGATGTGCTTTGGTCCTCGTGAAGATTTATTAAAGAGAGTCATAAATGTGCAGGTGAGCGATCTGGAGGTCAGCAGAAGTATAAGTGTTTGAGGATGATTTTCACAACCTTTGCCCACTAGTCCAACTCGTTACTTTTTTTCACTTCTTCATCTTAAGGTGCAAGTTGTCATTTTAGATTTTCTGGAAACTTTTAAAGACTATTGTTCTTTTAAAGACTAATGTCCAAGAATGGCAGTATTTTAGAAAGCATTCCCTCTTTTGAGACTGATCTTGGCTTTCTTTATAAGGCCATGACAGATAGGGCCATACCTCAAAGGATGTCAGTTTTATTGACCAGAGTGTTGTGTGTGTCAGCCTCCCAAAGCTGGGGCGTTTCTTAAAAGCAGAGACAGAATGTTCTGGCTTTCTCTGCACAGACTCAGAGTTTCTGGTCTAGTGGGAATTAAGCAGAACATTCTTTAGGTACTATAAATACAAAAAGGTATAAGGTGTGGTCCTGTTGGGTGGTAAGGGAGCCCCACGCCAGGGCTAAGGGTGTGCCCTTGTGGGCTGTGCACCCTCAGAGCACCGCGCAGGTAGGGTGGCTGTCACTCTCTGCCCACCATAGCCCTGCCCTTTCAGAGCTGGAGGGGCCTGAATTCAGCTGATCCCATCTGGGGACTGAACACTCACAGCCCTCAGGTCCTGCAGTGACTGAGGGGAGCCGGGGCGCAGATGATGGGGTCCAATGTTCTGCTTTGGTGTTGGGGTGTATCAGGGAGAGAACTGGAGAGGCAAGCCCTGGCTGGGGTGGGCACGCCTGAGCCCTAGCGCTGCCTTTCTTCCTAATCAAGAGAGGTTGGGCATGTGCAGGGAAAGGTAGAATTGGACTTTTTTTTTTTTTTTGCAGTACTAGGGATTGAACTCAGGGGCATTCTACCTCCGAGCTATACCCCCAGCCCTATTTTTTTTATTCTTTATTTCGAAACCGGGTCTCACTAAGTTGTGGAGTGCCTCACTAGGTAGCTGAGGATGGCCGCGAACCTGGATCCTCCGGTCTCAGCCTCCCAAATGCTGGGATTACAAGCATGCGCCACCACGCCCAGCTGGAACTGGACTTCTAACATACTGACAATTAACTAAAGGCCCCAAAGAACAACACAGAGCATGACCTACTGCCACACAGAACATGTTGATGGGCTACATACTGCCCTGGGCTACCAAGATCCAGTGGGCAGAGAGATGGCCAGTCATCCTGATTACCGATATGTCAGGGTATGTGAATGTGATGGACAGTAGCAGGCCTTGGGACCTGGACTGGGGAGGACAGGACAGCAGTCACCCACCTGTGGTTCTCAGAAGCTTCCAGGGGTCTCAGCTACAGAAGCAGCTAGTGCTTGGCTGGTCTGATGGCCCAGGCTCCAGGCTGCCAGCTCTCTGAAAGTTTACAGCAGCCCCCGAGGAGCAAAGCCTGAGCTTCTGACCCACTTCTGAACTGAACATGGTGAAGACCTGCTCTGTGCCTCGGAGGAGGATCCTCCCAACGCATAGCCTGCAGCAGGCTAAGGCCCATGCTGGACTCTGGGCAGGCATTGCTGGCGGGAGAGCGCCTTCTGCTTGCTGTACCAGGAGGCTTCCAGATATGTGGCTGAGAGGTCAAAGTCCCTTCAGAGCCAGTGTTTTTCCACAGTGACCTGAGTACGAATGAAAACAATCCCACCGGTTCTCCCCGGGGCCGTAATGTTCGTTTTAATAAGAATGATAATCATGAGTAATGACAGTGTCTGCTATCATCAACATCATTGTGTTTTGTGTTTACAGGCAGGGGAGGGGGGCGGGGACGGCTCTTATCTGGGAGAGTTTCTTAGCATTGCAACTGTTCCCAGGAGGAAGGTGGCCAGCATGCCTCCCCTGGCACATGCAACTGAACCTCAGGATGAGGAAAGCCCTCCCACCCCTGCCACCCGCGCCAGGCTCTCCTGGTGCAGTCCCTTCTGGGCTAGTGCATCAAATACCCTTACACATCATGCCCTAGAACTCAGCTTCGGGAGCCAGAGAGTCTAAGCTCTGCTATTTGACCTGGGCACAACCTCTCTGTGCATAACTCATGGAGCCATTATGAGGATTAGGTGAGTTAGCACATGGATCCTGCTTGAAACAGCACCTGTCATGAAGCAAAAGCTCACTAAATGCTGGTTTTAAGTTAACATTTAGTATTATTTATGGTACTATTAGGCTGGGCCATATGAAACTGCTGAGTCTCGCTCATTTTTGACCTATAAAAGTGTCAATTTCATAATGGAACATTGCTTCTTAACTGGTGAGTGACTTTGGTCCCCAGGGGACATTTGGCCGTGCCTGGAGATGAGATGCTTTTGGTTATCAAGACCCCAGCTGGTGGTGTTACTGGCCTCTAGTCTAGTCTCACTAGTCAATCACACTGGCCTGGGAAAGCTTTCCTTGGGTCCCTTTTTTTCTCCATCTGGCTGACCACACCAATCCGTGCTGGCTCTTCACTAATGTGATTCCTGAGTTCCACTCCTGGAGATGCTGATTCGGAAGGTCAGGATGGGGCTCAGCGGTACTTTATGTTGCTCCTAAAAGGCTGATGTTCGACCAGGTGTGGAAGCCACCGGGCATGGTACACATCTTTATTTACACATTACTCCTTGTTCTGTGACCACATATGTGCACTAACTCTTTGTGTGCATTTCTGGCTTATTTCATTGGCAGGACTAAAAGATACTGGGATGCAGATACCTCATCGGAGAAACTCTGGCTACTCACAGTTGCCCAGCCCAGCCTAGCCTGCCCTCCGGGAACTCCAATTCAGGAATTTTCAGACTTTGCTGAATTTAGGTGTCATCTGAGATGCTCATTACAAATGCAGATCCCAGGCTCCCCCAGCCCCCTGGGTTCTGCCTCAGTGGCTCTGGAACCTGGGTTTTTAATCAGTTGGTTTTGTAGTAGGTGTCCTTGGGCCCCCTGCTCTGACCCTTCGACATCCCCAGTTCTCTAGGGGTCTCAGGAGGCTTGGGCAAGCCCTGTGGGGACAGATGCTCTTTTAATTGAGTGCTGGACTACCCCCACGAGACTAGGGGACACTTACACGCATGCCGGCTTGTCCTCCTGCACCAAAAACCTGCAGGTTCCATGAAAGCAGAACTGAGTGTGGGAATCTGGACAGTCATTAAAATGTGACACCACTGCTGCAGCCACGGGCGGGTCTGTTGGGGAGAGAAGAGACACTGGGCTCAGATCTGGGCACAGCAGGCACTTGCATTGCAAAGGTCCTCACCCCACCAGTCAAGGAGAGTTGAGCCCCTTCTGGCTGGGACACACCTTCAAAAGCCCTCCCTAGTCCCAGAGCACGACCACCACTCCATCATGTGCTTTCTGGATTTATTTTGTTGGTAGACAACAAAACTCTCTCACCAAAAGATTCAGTGTAATTCCAAGATACCAGAGCGACTTCATTATTTCAACCCAAGGACCACCTAATTTCATTTTTGCAAAGTGACAGCCATCGTTTTAGAGAAAGATAGCCTTTGTAAAAATCTGTTTTCAAAGCAAGACACCAGAAGAAAGGTACAAATGAGCCTTGACCGTTAAATTGATGCAGAGGCAGAACAGGTAGTGATGCAAAAGGATGGTCATGATACAGTGTTAAGTGAAATTAATAGGGTTCCAATGTGGTCTGTATAGTCTGATTTGACCGGAAGAACATAAGTGAAATCTAGATCCAAAGGAGTCTAGAGAGGACATGCAGTAAGTGGTGGCTAGACTTCTCTCAGCTGTGGGGCTAGGAGTTGGGAGGCCACAAAGACTATTAAACAAGGGATCCATGCAGCACAGTACAGTGTCAGGGCAGCCAGGAGGGCCTGAGAGAAAAGCTGGGTCCTCATTGCAGCCCTGGCACCACACCCCTAGGGGCTTTCGTCCCTAGCTTTCAGACAGGGATAAGAACAGTCAACCAGACCAGGATGACGGTCACATATGGCGCACGGACAGGTCTGCAGAGCAGCACCCAGGCGTCCCCCTTGGGGCGCAGTGGGTGGCTCCCTCACCAGGGCACTGCACGGTGGACAGGTTTCCACCGCTCCTCCCCACAGGTCTGAGCACTTATGCTTGTGCTCAGGGCATTTGGGGAGTGAGTCTTTCCCACCTAGTTTTTTTGTTTGGGGAAAAATAGGATTTTGCAGCTCTTGCTCTCTGAGAAAAGGCAGGATATTTCATAGTGGGAGGTTTTAGAATACCACTAACTGTTAGACGCGTGTTGCTTTCTGTTCATCAATGCCTTCTAGCAGTGCCATAATTTTAGAAATCCCTTAATTCCAGTGGGAAGAGGAGGGGCTGAAAATATGGAAGAATCCTTGCCACGGAAGGCAAGAGCGGGAGTGGTGGAGTGAGAGGGGCCTGGGTCTGCACTGTGCCTGCCGCCTGAGTGAAGTGCTTGGCCTCTCCTAGCTGCTTTCTGTACCCACAGATGGGGCTACCTGCCTCCCAGGTGGCTCTGAGGTTTAAAGAGGTGACACTTGTTAGGTCTTTCGCTCAGCCATCAGCACTCCTGTTAGCCTCGTTGAGAATTCCCAAAGTACTAATGAATCCCCATGTGTGGTGAAACCCCTACAATACAGCATCCTCTAGAAATTCGAAGAAGTGTAACTAACAGTCCATACGTCCCCTGTCAGCCCCTAGTCACCATCATGCAGGAGGACAAGCAGAGAAGCCCAGGGCCAGGTGGAACTGTCAGCCCCAGGACTGCTGTGGTTCCACGGCCTTGGCTGATGTCGGCCATCCTGTACTGGGCGCCGGGCTGCTGCACGGCCCTAGTCCTCGGCAGCAGTGGACTCTGGGGACGCTAAATCAAGGCAGGAAGGCTCTCCATAGTTTGCAGCCCTAGCTTCTCTGTGCTCAGCTCTTCAAGGGGCAAATGTGGGGAGATGAAGGAGCTAGAGACTAGCGGATCTAATTTGATTTAGACCTTAAAAAGGCTTTTGATAAGCACCACAGAAGGCCATTTAAATAACAACCTCCAAGCAGCTAGAGGAAGTCCCTTGTCAGGGCTTGGAGCAGGGCTCTTCCAAGGGCAGACTGTGGCTGGGCCAACAGCTTCCCATCCCCGGGAGCATGTTAGAAAGTCATGGGCCGCACCCCAGACCTGCTGAATCAGGATCTTTGGGGTGGAGCCTGGGAATCTGTGTGTCAAGCTCTCTGTGATTTTTTAAAAGTCAGGTTTATTGAGATAGAATGGCTCTATAATAACATCTGCCCTGCAGGTGGTTCCCATGCACACTAATGCTAGACACGGGCAAGGAAGGACACAAACGGCCTCTCAGAAACAAAGTGACATGGGTCCTGCAAGGGATCGTTTTAGGAGGTGGTAAGCTTCCAGCTCTTCTTTTTTATAGGGGGGAGGTACTGGGGATTGAACCCAGAGGCGATCTACCTCTGAACTACACTCTCAGGCCTATTTTATTTTTTTATTTTGTAACAGGGTCTTGCTAAGTTGCTGAGGCTGGTTGTGAACTTGCAATCCTCCTGTCTTAGCCTCTCAAGTACTGGGATTATGGGCTTGGCTAAAAATCCTTTTGAAAATACAAATCTTTACGAAAAGTCATCCTAGAGAAACCCATCTTTAATTCACTGCTTGGCAAGAACCATATAAGTGCATCTGAAGAGCCAGGCGTGGTGCATGCTTGTAATCTCAGTACTTGGGAGGCTGAGACAGGAGGATTGCAGGTTTGCAGCCAGCCGGAACCTTGTGAGGCCCTCCACAACTTATTCCACAAAATGAATAAAAAATAGGGCTGGGGATGTAGCTCAGAAGTAGAATGGCTTTGTGTTCAGTCCCTGGTACACACACACACACACACACACACATTTGGGGCTTACTCTTTTTTTTTTTTTTGCGGTACTGGGGATTGAACTCAGGGGCATTCTACCTCCAAGCTATACCCCCAGTCCTATTTGTTTTTTTTTATTCTTTATTTTGAAACAGGGTCTCACTAAGTTGCGGAATGCCTCACTAGGTAGCTGAGGCTGGCCGCGAACCCGGATCCTCCAGTCTCAGCCTCCCAAATGCTGGGATTACAAGTGTGCGCCACCACGCCCGGCTTTGGGGCTTACTCTTTATATCTTCTTGCCTGGGTTTCTTCCAGGATAACCAGAAACATCTTAAAAAGGAGCATTTAGTTTAAGACACTTTGTGCAAGGTGCTGTCCTGCCCCCCCAACCCAAATAAGTTCAGTGTGTACAGACTGAGATGGGTCCTGTTTCCATTGTCATGGCGGCAGCTTTGAAGCTCGTCACAGGTTTTATGACGGGCATGATTTGCACTTGAGAAATGGACCAGGAGGGACAGACCACATGGCAGTGCCGAGGGCGAGCCAGCCATAGACAGAGGGTAGCGTCGGGGCTTGTGAGTTAAAGACCTTCATGAAAGCCCTGTTGCTGTGGTTGGCTATGGCTGGAGTGTGTCCCCCGAGGTTCAGTGCTGAGGTCTCAGGCCCCAGTGTAGGGGGTGGTGGAACCTTGAAGAGATGCGGCCTAGAGAAGGTAAGCAGGTCATTGGGAACACTGCCTTTAGCAGGGATTAATGCCATCCTTGTGGGACTCCCGTTATTCCCTGCACAGGTAGGTGTAATCAAAAGAGCAGTCCTGGCTCTTGAGTCCCTCTGGCTTCCTGTCTTGCCATGTGATCTTTCTCTTTCACATGAGTTTCTGCCAGGTAACCATGTTGTGATACAGCCAGAAGGCCCTCACCAGAGCTGAGCAGATGTCAGTACCACTTTCTTAAATCTCCAGAATGGTGAGCTAAGCAAACCTCTTTTCTTTATAAAGAATCTAGCCTCAGGAATTTCGTTATAGCAACAGAAGACAGATTAATATACCTGTGCCAAGTATGAAGCATGAAGCAAGTGGAGAGGGGAATTGTTCCTAAAGAGAGATGTTTATCTCAGATACCACCAGAATCAGCAAAGGACACCTCCCCATCCAGCATGATCAGCTGACAGAACTCTTCCTATTGATGTTCAGAAGGAAAGCAGCTTTAAGGAAGGTGGGAGAGGACATGGAGGTGGGGATGGCTACCACTTACTTAGCACCTTCTGAGTACCAGGGGCACCCTTAGGGGAAGGATTTGCCCAATAACTTTGGGCAACATCTCCTTGTTGGGAGATAAAACTACCTCTAGTTATTTTATGAAAATAAGCATTACAAGGAAACCTCCATTTCCTAACACCTTCCCCAAGAATGACTCTGTCTTTCTCTTTTTCTTCTCTCCCTAGTTTCCTCTCTTTATTTCCTCCTCTCCTTCTTTATTTTCTCTTTCTCTTCTTTCTGAAAACTCAAGAAAACATCAAGTTACAGAAGGAAAGGCCTAAAGTCTGCAGATGGCGACACAATCAGGTATAGAAATGGTGGGCAGCAGAGGCCAGTGTGGGGGTAGAATGTCCACCAAGGCCTCCCCTTCAAGTACAGGGCAGCCCAGCCCAGGAGCTCTAGGCCATCTCCTCCAGGCACCGCATCTGATTAGCAACCCGCTGATAGGAAAAGCAAATGTTCCTCGGAACAGCCAGCAGCTGGAGTTTCAAAGCTGCTCAGTTCCTGATGTCATGAAATTTACAAGGGGCCCCTCCCACACGGGAACCAAATGTACATCTTGCAGACACCACTGCTCTCTGAGGAGCTGTGAAAGCTTTGCCCAGAGACCACAGACCCACTAATAAGGCCTGGAGTCCAGCCACACTCACAGGAAGAGGGTCTGGAATAGCCATCAAGGGGCAAGGATATCCCGGACTCAATTCACAGGAGGGGTCTCAGTTCAGAAGAGCCAGGGAGACAGCATCTGGACTGCGCCTTCCGACCACCCTGCACCCCAGGGAGTAGCAGCCTCGCCACTGAGCACAATCACTCCCCACTCCAAAGCAGCACTAATTGGACTTTCTGCAGAGCTGATCAGTGGGAGCTGCTGAGGCCAGGGCTCTTCACTCTCTTCCCAGATGTCAGAAGCCGTGAACGTGCTTGCCCGTTGCAAAGCTTACATCATTTATAGCCATTTCATTACTTCCTCAAATATCACAGCTAACTTTCTGACCGGTTCATAACAATGTCTGGCTTTTCAGTAAGAACTTTCAGCCAAGGTTTGCAACCTGGGACCCCATGTTTTCAGACACTACCGTGAATGGCGAAGCTGGCTAATGTCTCTTGATTGTGTGGGAGAGAAGGCAGTGGATTCATTTAGGGAAGACAGGAGTCGGCAAGCAGCCTCCAGTGAAGCTAAGCGAGGGTATAAACCTGAGAAGTGCAGCGGGGACTTGCAGGTGCCCAGGCCTGTGTTTTACCCTAAGGCCAGGCCCAAGTCGCCTGAGGCTCAGTCCTGGGCAGGGGAGGCTCACTGCAAGGTGGTGGCAGGCCCAGTTACAGGGATGGGACTCCAAGCTCAGGAGGCAATGTGTGACCCACACGGCTAGCCACGTGTGAAGGAGAGCCAGGGCCGAGAGACGCGAGAGGTCTGGAACACAGGTACCTGCCCAGTGGGCACTGGTGTGCTCTGTCACCTGGGTGTTTGCAGGTTGGTGAGAGTAATTCTTAGTTTTTATAAATGACCCCAAAGAGAAAGGATGCCACCAACCTTCACCAAAGAGAGGAAGATAATCAGTGGAGGCAACTCCTGCAGGAGGAGCACAGGGGCTTCCCAGGGAAGCAATCCACTCACGTTTGTGGCATGAGTAAGAAACCAGTATCTTTGGAGCCAAATTCTAAAGGAAGGTGTGGGCAAAGAAGCATACAACCTGTTTTCTACTCTCCTACAAAGATACTGGTTACCACCAATCAAGCGCTACTGACTAGTGAGGGGAACTCAATTTTGCTGTTTCCGGGGAGTGAGTGTGGTGGGCATGGGAGAAATATAATCATAAAATCATCATGCACTACTACAGACAAGAGCAGTGAGCATCTCTTAAGTAAGTAGACATATAACAGGCTTTAGCTTCATGGTACCATCATTTAAGAGAGAAGGGGCATTCGTTTTAGTTAAGCAACAAAAGAGAGAGAAGTGACTT
The DNA here is from genome assembly GCA_004027655.1 of Graphiurus murinus. NCBI lineage: Eukaryota > Metazoa > Chordata > Mammalia > Rodentia > Gliridae > Graphiurus > Graphiurus murinus. Next base: position 5,693 of record PVLC010032008.1, on the reverse strand, counting down.
CATTCTCAACTTATTAAGTAACACTTGATAAGACAGTGCTGCATCCCTCTTGCCATTCCATTTGATGAGCTGGGTGGCAGGAGATGAAAGCCTTTTTTTTTTTTGGTCACTATTACCTCCTGGCAGTCCTAAGATTCTCAATTTACTGAGGGAACTCTTAGACTCAAAAGATACCTGTTTTTCCTGTAACACAGTCTCTGAACACAGATTTACTAATCTTTAGCAATCTTTTTTAATACTGGCTAACTTTGATCATATTTGATTTTTTTTTTTTTACCTTTCCCAGATCTTAAATTGGCTTTAGACTCTGCCCACCTCTGCACCCCCACTTAAGAGCAGGGACATCATATATTATCTCACTAAACCTTAAAACCACCCTATAGGGTTAGGCAGTATTAGACTATTTTTTTTGACTATTTCTTTTTAATCAAACAATTATAATCAAGTTAATGGTGAGCAGTAAGAGCACAGTGACCTCAAAGCCCCATATTTCACAGGCTGAAACTGGTTTCCATTGTCTTTACTTGTAAAGTATTGGAAGTGGGACCCATTCCTGAATCTTCTTTCTGGTGGTGGAATAAGGTACACACTGTTCTGGAGTGCCACTCACTTTGAACCTATGGTTTGTCCAAATGGATTTATGAGCAGTAGGTGGTTTAGTTGTTGGAGGGCCATCGGTCATAGAGTGAAGCCAACAGGGCCATTCAGGAGGTACCATGCTTCCATCCAAATCCCAGAACATGTGAACATGTTTTTGCCATCCCATCAGCAATTGCCAAAACATTGCTTCTTGTCCTCATAGTATGTGTCTCCATCTTTGTCTTTCCCCACTACTAATGTATCAACTCTCACATCACTTGCCCTGAAGAAAACTTGTGGATAGCCACAGAGGCCACTGTGGCTTCTGACCTGCTGCAGCCCACACTTCAGGCACTGCAGGCACCCCATCTGGACCCAGAGGCCCCACTAGACTCTATTTTTTTTGTGTGTGTGTGGTACTGGGGATTGAACCCAGGGGTATTCTGCGTCCACGCTATACCCCCAGCCCTATTTTTTATTCTTTATTTTGAAATAGGGTCTCACTAAGTAGCTGAGGCTGGCCGTGAACCTGCAATCCTCCTGTCTCAGCCTCCCAAGTACTGGGATTATAAGCATGTGCCACCACATCCAGCGACTCTATTTCTTTAGATGGGGAAATTCACATTTAGATGACCTTGCCAATGGCAATTGGCTAGAAAGTACCAGAACTGGAGTCTTATCTCAGTGTCCTCTGACTTGAGGAAAATGAAGAGCTGTAGAAAGTTGGGACACTACTCAAGTCTGTGAAGACAAATGCTGAAGAGCCTCGCGATCAAACATACAAATGTTGCAGGCAGGGAGCAGGGGACACGAGTTGGTAAGCAGCGTCTAGTCATCAGAAAGGGTCACTCGTAGGAGAAACAAGAGGAAGTATTACTTCATTTGGGGAGGAGTGGGGAACTATACTTACTCTCTCATTCCCATAGAGAGCAGTGGTTGGAAAATATCAATGGACGCAAAAGAGATTTCTACCTGTCCATGGGTGATGGTTACCTGAGGAGCAACCGAAGTGTGATGGTACATGCCTTCCGCTCAGCAGGTCCCCACCAGAGCCTGACTCTGTGGGCTACATCCACTCACACCAAAGAGACCAGGAGCCTCGGCTCAGGGCAGGGCTACGATGGACTCCTGAATTGCTTTTGCAGCTTTAATCAAGATGCTGGGAGGACCTGCGGGAACATCTGAGCCAGTTCAAACTCCTCTCATCATTTCCTGCTTTCTCTCACATATGGAAGCTAGGGAGTAATCTGGATGCAAGAGGGACTTTAGATAAAGAAAGAGAAACCCAGTAGAGCAATGGAGAGGGTCTAGGAGACAGTGGTGGTGGTGGTGGGGAGGGAGAATTAATGAAGGAAACTCTTCTATTAGAGTTATGTATACACATGAAATTGTCAGTGTCAATCTCTATATCATGTACAGGGAAGGGGAGAGAGCCGGGGAAAAGTTCACCAAGGGCCGTGTGCATGTATACGCCTCTCACTCTGAAGTTATGAGACTACAATGCACCAATAAAGATATATTAAAAAAAAAAACAAAAACAAAACAACAACCCCCCATTGGATGTTAAGGCAGAGCAGAAGACCTTGGAACAGGAAGAAAAAGGCCATCTGCATCCCTCTTCTCTGAGGTTGGGGGAGGTACACAGGAAAGAGAGAGAGACTGATGGGCACCTGCCCAGCCCATCAGATAATCACTCAAATTAAGGATCAAAATTGTGCAGAAGTCATTGGTTCCCCAAAACCCAATTCTGACCAATCATAAAAGGGAAGATAGAAACGCTCAGTAAGGTTTAAAAGCCCACTTCCCAAGAGCTTAGGTTAGGTTACTCTCTTTCCAGGAACTACCCCTCCTTGTTGCGGGGGTGGAGGGGAGCTGCTATGTCTTTTATCTTTCCCTAATTGAAAACAAACTTCCATATTTCTATATCCTTCGCCAGTCCTTGGTCTTCATTTGTCAAAATCCATTGGACAAGAACCCTAGAAGAGGAGACATCCCTGTGCCAATGTGATGGAACCATATTAAAAGAAAGGTATTGGTAAGGAAGCAGACAACCTATTTTCTACTCTCCTACAAAGACACTGGTTACTAATAACACAACACTTTGTGTATATGCATGTGTTGGGAAAACAGATACACAGAAAGACACTAGTGGTACTGGATACCAGTTGGGTTCATCCTGTTTCTGCATATTTTGAAGGCAAAAGCTAAGTTTGCAGCCTTTTTGCCTTTTTCTACCCAAATAAGGAGAAGAAAGTCGGATGACAAGAAGACAGAAATGTTTTGCCAGGTTACTGTTCCAGCTAAAGTACCTGGGCTTAGAGTTTTAACCCACTGTGGACTTTGAGGCCAGACTATGATGATGATGATGATGACAATTACTATTAATAGTAGCTCCTATTAATAAATCTCTAGCTGCAGGCATGGTGCAGAGAGAATGCTGCTAACTGCAGACATTTCCAGAGAGAACACTGTTCAATCCTCTGAGGAGGCCATTACCATCGATGAGGAAAGCAGTGCAGAAGGTGATTAAATTTGCTCTATATTTCTTAGTCAATAAATAGCAAGAGTTGAAAACTGAACTCATGATTGGTTTCTCTGAAGCTCTCGCTTTTTCTAACACACCACACTGGCACTTCTGTGTGTGTGTACAGAGGGGTAAGAATCCTTCACAGGCACCTTCCACAGTCCAGACAACACTTTCATTTGGGGAACAAATGAATCAGAGATTACCATGAAATCCTCAGGGGTATTTTAGAATTAAAAGGGCTAAGAGTCCCAAGGCAAATGGCCTTAATGAGCAAGAGGTTTTAAGAGTCTAAAATAGAACCTCAATGAGATCATGTAGAATAGGGTCTGAAACCAGTCTGTTTGTATCTGTATAGGGATGCATAATATGCATATTCCAACTTGGTCATTTACCTATGTCCCAACCCCTGCCAGGACCATCACCTCCTCCTTCAAAGGGCAAGGAGAAGGGGAAGGCAGGGGAGGCTCCTCAAGTTGCCTGCCAACCTGCATTCTCTCTAAGTTTTTCTTTTTTCATTGCAGATGTGGAGAAATGAACTTTGCTACAAGGTTGGTTTTTTGCTAAATTCTAATATGATAAGAGTCAATCTATCTTAGTTTTTTTTTTTTTTTTTTCATTCCAACTTGCATTCTAGATTGTGGATTAAAATGAGATGGAAGTCAGCACACACCTGTGATCTCAGTACTTGGGAGGCTGAGACAGGAGGATCATAAGTTTGAGGCCAACCTTGGCAATTTAGCAAGACTGTTTCAAAATAAAATAGGGCTGGGAGTGTAGCTCAGAGGTAGAATGTCTCTGGGTTCAATCCCCAGTGCTCAAAATAAATAAGCAAATACGATGGAAACAGAAGGGACATGCACTGGACAGATGTTTCTTCCCAATAAACTCTTCTTGTTTCCTGGGTCCCTGTTCTCCAGTCTCCAGGCTGCTCTTTCTGTCCCTGCATTGGCTTTAGTAATTCTAAGCCAAAAAAAGAAAGGAAGGAAAAAAAAAAAGAAAATTGCAGGTCATGAGCTTGCTTTGAAGACTGAAGCTAAACTTCCTCTCTCTTTTTAAACATTTTAATTATTTGATTTCAAAGAGACAGACCACTTCTTTCATATCTTCAAACCAGAAAGCCCCTTATTCTACTTACATCTTCTTAGGTGTCAACCAGCATTTTGAAAATATTTCATTTCCCATTTCCATTCACAAAGTAAACAAGGATTTACCTACGTTTGGCTCTCACCAGCTGGCTTTGAGTCAGAAAGTGAAGGGCTTCCCGCTGGAGGTGGAATTCTGTGGTGGTTTTGTTGGAAGAACAGCCCCGTTAGAGCCCAGGGCTATCTGCCTTTGCTGTCTCTGTATGTCTCTATTCTCTTTATAAATATCAAGATTGTTAGGTAAAGTGATTGTCAGGAAGCCTTCTGTCTACCCTTAGGAAAAAGAGACTTCCTCTTGTTCAGTCTTTGAACTGTAATCCCTTCAAACCCCTCACATCGAGGAGGACTGTAAACACTACGGAGGTGGTTTTTCTAGAACATTTTATGTCCTCAGAACTTTTGACACCTTTTTCATTTGCAGTTTGCAGATCAGTGTTGGTGGATGGAAGATACTCCTCATTCTAAGTGGGGGAAACTGAGGCATAGAGAGGTTAAATTTAAGGTTAAGCTCAGCCTTACAAATGTAGGAGTGAGCCAAGTGTGGTGGCACATACCTGTAATCCCAATACTAAGGAGGCTGAGACAGGAGGATTGCAGGTTCAAGGACAGCCTCAGCAACTTAGTGAAGTTCTCAGCAACTTAGCAAGACCCTGTTTCCAAATAAAAAATAAAATGGGCTGGGGGGGTGTAGCTTGGAGGTAGAATGCCCCTGGGTTCAATCCCCAGTACCACAAAAACAATAACAACAACAACAAAAAACCAAAACAAACAAACAAAACTCCCCAAAAACAAAAAGAAGAAAAGTAGGAGTGGGTGTATCTTTGTCTTCTGTTAAAAACTTGACCCATTTGAGTTTTATATTGGTGATTTTGGTTGCCCTTAGATTAAAAACCCTTCCATTGAGATTATATTCCAGAAGGAAGACACTGAGATGTTGAGAGTGGTAGGATTATGAGTAATTATTTTTCTCTTTTATGATTTTCAAAGTTTTATAAAATGATCATCTTAGAGTTTGAAAACAATATTTAACTTAAAACTCTGCAAGATCATAAGCACAGTTAAAGCTTAAATAATTTTTTAATGTTTTACTTACAGAACTATAGTGTTATTGAAGACTGGACTTTAGAAGCCTGGATTTGAATCTACACAAGAAAAATCATGTTATTATCTCCTGTTCTATCATTAAACAAGGATAAAGAGGAGACACAAAGTATAGCAGTCTCCTGGTATCAACTAGGGATTAATTCCAGGAGCCCCTAGGATACCAAAGTCCTTGGATTCTCAAGTACCTTATCTACAATGGTAAACTATTTGCATATATAACTATCCACATCCTCCTATATATAGTAGATCATATCTACTTATAATACCTAATCCAATACAAATGCTATGTAAATAGTTGATATATATACATATATATATAGTAAATAGTATATATAGTAAAT
>PVLC010032007.1:0-18439 GCA_004027655.1 Graphiurus murinus | reverse complement strand
GCACATGATGTACTTACACAATCATATCAAGGTCACTCACTGAAGTGAACCTGAGGGGGAGGGAGGGAGAGGGGATTGGGGTGGGAATTGGGGAAGGGGTCAAATGAGAATTGTGTGCAAATATGTTGTTAACAACTCGTACTTAACAAAGATGTATGCTATATTGCACGAATTACTACAATAAAAAATTTTAAAAAAATGTGGAAGCTAAGGAGTAATGAGGATACCAGAGAGACTCCAGATAATGGAAGACAAACCTTACTAGAGCAGTAGGTGATCTGGAGAAAGGGGAGGGGAAAGAGTGAGGTTCTTGAAGGAATGACTACCATTGGCTATGTGTACATATGTGAAAATACCAATTTCATTCTCAGTACTTGTATGGGGAAGGGGGAGATGGGAAGGCAATGGGGGAGCAAGTGGTATGTGAGACTATAATGCACCAATAATATCATATAGCATATAAAAAGTAAATCAAACACTTAATGTAAGACCTAAGATTATAAAAATCCTAAAAGAAAATGTCACGAAAACACCTTGTGATATTAGTATAGACAATAATTTTCTTGGTAGTTTTCTAAAACCAAAGGAAACAAAAGTAAAAAATAAGCTAGGATTCCATTAGACTAAAAAGCTTCTGCACAGCAAAGAAAACAATGAAGAAAAAAGATACAACCTAAAAATGGGAGAAAATATTTTCCAGCGATTCATTTGACAGAAGTTTAATATTAAGAATATGTAAGGAGATAAAAAAGGAAATAAGTGTAAAAAAGTAATCCAGTTGAGCAAAAGGGCAAATTATTTGAATAGTGGCCTGTGTGTGTGTGTGTGTGTGTGTGTGTGTGTGTGTATAATGCTAAAACTAAAATGAGTTAATATCTCACTTCAGTTACAGGCTGTTAGCAAATAAACAAAAAATAACAAGTGCTGGCAGAATATGTAAAAAAAAATGGAGCTGAAACATAGTTGGTGGGCATGTAAATTATTATAACAACTATGAAGAACAGTGAGAAATTTCCTCTAAAAACTAAAAATAAAATTATCATATAATCCAGCTATCCCACTGCTGGGTATATATCCCAAACAAACAAAATTGGCATACTAAAAGATACCTACATGTCTATGTTTATTATTACATTATTCAAAATAACTAAGATATGGAATCAGCCTAGATGACCATCAACAGATAATTAGACAAAGAAAATACAGCATATATACCCAATGGAGCATTATTTTTCCATAAAGAAAGATGAATTTTATTATTTGTAACAAAATAGGTACCAGTAAGAGATACCATATTGAGCAAAATAAGCCTGAAACAGAGAGACAAGTACCAATGGATATTCTCTTTGATGTGTGAAAATACAAACAAAGAAAAGCTGATCTGAAAATGGAATCATGATTACAGGAACTGTGAAGGATACCAGTGTGGGGATACAGGGAGGGAGAAGGTGGTAGAAGGTAGATATGACCAATGCACACTAATTATTTAAGATGTTATTATATCAGTTTTTTAAAAATATTGCTGTTTATTTGTAGCTTGAAATGAGCCATGAGGGGATTATTTGAAGTGTGGGGTGTGGAGTATCATCCTGAACCCCATTAATTTGTATATTTAATGTGTTTTAATAACAAATATTTACCTACAGTTTTTTGTTTTGTTTTGTTTTGTTTGTGTGTGTGTGTGTGTGTGTGTGTGTGTGTGTGTGTGTGTGTGTGCGCTAGGGACTGAACTTGGGGGCATTCTACCTTCAAGTTATGCATCCAGGCCTATTTTTTATTCTTAATTTTGAAACAGGGTCTCGCTAAGTTGCATAGGGTCTCACTAAATAGCTGACGCTGGCCACAAACCTGCGATCCTCCTGTCTCAGCCCCCCAAGTACTGGGATTACAAGAGCGCACCACCATGCCCGGCTTTAAGTAGTTCTTTAATAGTGATGAAAGTCTGTACCATTTACCCCACAAAATCCCATCCTGGCTCTAGCTCTGACACATACCAAGAATCCGAGGCTATTTCATTACATCCACTGGCCTCTACCCACTAGTAAACTGCTGTCCTCTCTCATGTGGACTACTTAGATGTATCTTAAAGGGCTCCCATTCTTTAGCTTTGTCCACAGTCCAATTCCACAAATGACATGAAATCCAGAGATATTCCTTTGAAATATGTTAGATTCTATCATTTCATTTGAAACCCTGAATGTTCTTGATTCTTATTGTTGTTTGTTCATTTTTTTTGTTTATTTTTTTTTCACTTACAATGAAAAAATCAAAGTCCCTCACTACAAAGCAGATGGTGGTCTCATCTTCACTGTTACTTTTCTATTCTCACCTCCTACTGCTCTTCCCAGATCACTCATCTTCCCTTTCGGCAGCCTACATGCTCCTCATATGCACTGGGTAATCTGTTATCCTAAAACCTTTTCTCTAACTGTTCTCGATGCCCAGAACACTTCTTCTAGATTTGTGTATAAAACTGTGTATATTAACCCCCTTATAAGTTTATGAGACTTAATCTCACTAACCTATGTAAGCAAATGACTCACCATCCTGCCAGGATTGTCTATTTGTTTAACCATAGCTCTTACTAACATGGAATATATTGTGATATGCTTACCTGTTAATCATATTATTTATCATTTGCCCTTCTGTTATAGGAAAGGAATATTAGCAATGGTGTGATAGTATTTTTTTAAGTCATGATTTGAGTCAGATGTACTGACACACACTTGTAATCTCAGGATTTGGGAGGTTGAGACAGGAGGATTGTAAATTCAAGGCCAGCCTCAGCAACTCCGTGAGACCCTATTGCAAAATAAAAAATAAAGTAGAGCTGGAGGCTTAGCTCAGAGGAAGAATGTCCCTGGGTTCAATCTCTAGTACTACACACACACACACACACACACACACACACACACACACACACACCACAAGTCCTGATTTATGTTGTTTTTCACAATTCCCATGGTGTAAATATTACCATCATGCAACGTCACCTTAATAGCTGGGCCTTGAGTAGGGCTCGGTCCCGCTGGAGCCCTGCAAGGCAGACAATTCCAAAAGAAGGAATGCGTAGCATTTCCCACTTTGCATTATTATATTCTGGAAATTTGGGGTGCTTTGGGTTTTGCTTTCACATTAATTATAAAGGAAAATTTCTTAGAGACACAAGATGGCTGGATGGATTGTGATTCCTCAATGTTAGCTGAAAAAGACAATGCCTCAGCTTGCCTCAGAGATGTTCATTAACCTTTTACAAACATCAGGAATTGGACTTTGCAAGCTTAGCTACTAAACCAAAGAAACTCAGGTCTACTATTTTATCTGTGAGTAAAGAAAGCTTTAAGACAGAGAGTTTGCCCACTTCCCCCTTTCTGGTCTCTCTAAAACACCTCCCCCTTGACTCCACCACACATTAACTAACTCTAGCTGCCTGAGAATAAGATAAGAACACTGCTTACAGGAGCTAAAATAAATAATGAATATTTAAACTGATGAATAGAGACTCCTCTTCATCATTAACCTTTAACACTGTTTTTGTTCTAAAATAATTTTTATATATGTATTATATTCTGTAACATTTGCTGTTTTCTTAATCCCATCAAATACCATGGGAAATAGCTTTTCTAGTTAAAGAAGTACCCACTCAACTTTAAGGAAAACAAGTCTGTAAAAATTCCTGTTCAATATGCTTCATTGAAAAAGACAGTATAAAAATTGCTATTAAGATGGAATAAACAGATGCACTTCCACAATGCAGGCAGTGTGAGCATATTCTCACGACCTCATCTCAAATCCCCACCTATGGATGGCCCCCAACACCATCATAGATAATTTCAAGCTACAAATGGCAATGTTTCAAAAACTGACACAACCTCTTAAATATTTAACAATCTGTTCTAGTAAAGTAGGATTTAACAACTCTAGCCCATCATTGGGTATCTTTGCTATGTTACTTGATGTATCCCAAGACACTATAAAAGTGCCTGGCAGTAATTGGTGCCCAATAAATTTAATGAATTAGAGGATATATGAATGAGGTTGTTTTCTCTATGTATTTATTTATAACATCTCCCTAATTATAAAGCCTAATAACTTTGGTATAAAATGTATTTATTTATTTTAAATTCAAAACTAATTGGTTGCTCTCATCAATAGCAGATTTATGTATAAATTTACAAAGCTGTTTAGCAATTTATATCTTTTTTTTCTTAAAATTAAATCAAACAAAAACCAGGAATATTGTTTATTTAGATTGAATTTATTCATTTATAATTAGATATTTTAGTAAAAATGATAAGATAATGAAAATAATATTAAGCTCTCAAATTGTTAAATACTTATATATTACCTGAATTTATAAGTGTTTATCATTGTATGCATTATATTCTTCATATAGGATAGGTGAGAAGTACTTTAATGAGGATAAAAGTTTGTGTATGCTTATACATGAAATGTAAACTTTTTTTTTGCTGAACTAGGGATTGAACCCAGGGGCATTCTACCTCCGAGCCACACCCCCAATCCTATTTTTTATTCTTTATTTTGAAACAGGGTCTCACTAAGTTGCGGAGGGCCTCACTAAGTAGCTGAGGCTGACTGCAAACCAGATCCTCCTGTCTCAGCTTCTCAAGTACTGAGATTACAAGCGAAATGAAAACTTTTTAAAAATGAAAGTTAATTTTACAACTTACTAAGATGCTTCACTTTTTATGTGATAATAGTTCTAAAATAGAATGTTTTAATTTGGAACATTATCAGATTCATAAAAGCAGAATAATGGCAGATAATTGCTGAAAACCTGAAAGAAATCAAATGAAATTCCAGATAAGAGATTAAAGAATGATCTCACAACAGGTTAAATTTCAATTTCAAGTGACACAGAAGAGTACTGGGTCTAAGTTGTCATTTATTCTCATTTATTTATTTAAATTGCTTGTCATAACTGTAAATTATATTCTATTCTCATAACATTAGAAATCTCTTCAGCATATTTATGACCTGGAAATTACCTAATAATTAAGTAAGCTTTTCACATATAATCAGAAACATAAAGAAGTCTTTAACAATGCCCAAATCAAAATGGTTCTTATTGGTGGAAAATAGAAGCTCATTTTATTAATCAGATAAAGTCCTGGAGACAATTGGCAGAACATTTAGCAACTACCTCTTACTGGGAGGTCCATAAGAAATTTGAAAGTTTATTACGCTTTTGCAATTACCAAAAGGGTCTTATTTATGGGTCAACTATCAGATATAATTGTATTTGTTTAGATAGAACAAAAAACCAAGTTCTGTTATTTTTTTGGCTTCCTGTTTAATTATTTTAATCTGCTTTCACATTCCTTATAACCATACACTAAGCTCTTGCATATTTTCATGACATTTTTAATACCTGAAAGACATATATTCCTTACTTTAATAATTAGTTTTTTTCTATTTACTCCCAAATAATATAATAATCATGAAAATTATATAATAATACTTTTATTTTTAGAAACACTTGCAGGATTTTTAATCTCTTGAAGACATTGAGATTTTATTATCAAGTGACTTTAATAACATTCACTATTGTTGAAAGAATATCTCCTCATAGTTAATAAATTCTTCCTATTGCCCTCTATAATGTCAAGACACTTTTAATTTTCTACTTTATTTTGTTATTGCTGATCCATGTTTCTCAATCAGCTGTCACAGTCCTCTCATTGTATATATATTTTTTTAGCTTTTCTGATAGACTTCTTTTTATCTCGGAAATAAATAGGAAGGTACCCTAATTAATTTTATACCCAGATTGTCTTAGTCTTAAATAGATTATGTCAGTTGTGTAACTCAAACTATAGGCTTATAATATTGCCTTTGGCCAATTTGTAAAATAGTTGACTTTTTTTTTGGAACTGGGGATTGATCCCAGGGCCATTCTACCTCAGCTAAACCCCCAGCTCTATTTTTATTATTTATTTTGAAACAGGGTCTCACTAAATTGCAGAGGGCCTCACTATGTAGCTGAGGCTGGCCATGAACCTAGATCCTCCTGTCTCAGCCTCCCAAGTATTGGGATTACAATTGTGTACCACCACGCCCAGCTGGTTGACTATTTTTGAATATTCCACATGGTCTTGCAAAGAGAACTCCCAATTGTTTTTCATCTCTGACCCAAAATAGCCACACTTGTTAGGTGAGTCAGTATGCTGAGTGACATGGAGACTCAGCTTTCTGTCTGGCCTTGATCTAACCTAGTTTCCTGTTTCTGTCAGCCACACTCCCCATTTTAGAAATTAGACTAACAGTTTCAAATGGAAGAACTGTTTGTCATTTCCTGCTTTGCAGACTGATCTGTGGAACAGTAAGTTTCCCTACACTGAGTTTCCATCTCCCTTCTCTGCCCAGTTTATCTCATGGAATGGATGTCTAAATTTATAGTCTAATTAACTGTTAGAAGTATCAGAATGATTGTTTTTGCTCAGGTCTGAACCCACCTGGCCAACCTAGTTAGAAATGTCTGTATGCTGATCTCTATCTCCTGCTTGTCTGTCAGCCTCTATTAAGGAGCATCATCTGATTCAGATCAGACTTTAACCTCAGCATGGCTTTGTTTTTGTGCCAGGCGATGGGAGTAGAAGTCTACCAAGGCTGCTGTCTTGCCTTTTACCTGTACCACCTTCAGACTGATCTGGATTGTGTTGTACCCCAGTCATTTTTCTGGGAGAGGCCTACATTAGTCTATTCTACAGACCCTTCTATTCATCATGAAGGTGGCACAAAGCCCATGGTAGTCTGTTGTTGGCTCACCACTTTTCTCCTGAGCCATTCCCTGTCAACCATACTTCTTATCCCCAAGATCAGATCACCAATTCCAAATAAATACCCATGATTCTTCTCTGTCCTGTAAACTGATTGGCAGTCATGGTTCCAGTGGTCACACTGAGCTTCTATCATTCTATCAAGTCTTTATTATAGTCTTTCTTTTGTGTTCAGGCTGACTGATAGCACGGACACCCACCTGTGCAGTGAAAAGTAAACCTAAGTGGCTGTTGGGCCTTGAGCATTTAAAAAACAATTATGCCAAGAATTAGCTATTTTAAAAACAGAAAGCAAAGTCAGGCCTGTGGTGCATGCCTATAATCCCAGCACTTGGGAGTCCATGACAGGAGGGTCCCAAGTTACAGGCCTGCATTCATTAAGTTAGGGAGACTTTGTTTCAAAATAAAAAATAAAATAGGACTGAGAGTCTACCTCAGAGTACTAAAATGAGAGAGGAAAGGAGGGGGGGGAGGGGGCAAGCAAAATATGAAAAACAAAGGTAAACTGCAGGAATTTCTTATCTCTCATCAGGAAGTTCAAAGACAAAGAGTCATTTTTTTCTTAATACTTTTGTTGGTGCATTGTAAATATCCATGTAGTGAGTTTCAAAGTCATACAAACAAACCTTCACACAGATCTTGGTGTGTTTCCCTTGAGGTCCCACCCTGCTGACTACTCCTCCCTGTACCTAATAGTGAGATTGGTAATGACACCTTCATACACTTCATACATGGGCACAACATAATTTGAATCTTTTCTTTCACCTACTTCCTTACTTTCACTCTCTCAGCAGGAGAGTGCCAAGGCTTTCAGACATAAGTGAAGTTCTCCATTTCTGAACTAATTTTCTGCTCAGAGTGTGAATTTCTTGGACAGTGGTGCCTGTTTATCTTAAACTCAGTGAATTTAGTATTTTAGCTTGTTGGAGGGGATCTTTTCCTCCCCCACTGAGCCACCAGGGGCCTAGAATTGTTTTTATCTTTTTTTAAAAAATTAATCGCCTTTCTGTCCTAAAAGCTGATATTTTTGGTTTATTTCTGCTTTCTAGTTCTTTGAGATGCCTACCAGCATTTCCCCATACCTTTCTTACCTCAACATACTTCTACAAAAATGTTACTCTAATTCAATTTCAGGGAGCTGCTATGATATTGTGGATTCCTCTGAATTTTTTTTTATGATTATGAAACAACTTTAAGTTAGGAAAGCAGGTAGTAGCATTGTTGACTAGCCTTTTTCTCAGATGAATGCAACTATCAAGATAGCCAACCCGACTCCATCTTCAGGTCCAACTGCATCCTAGGAATACCAAACAATCAATTTCTGATTATCCAGAAGATATAAGTGTTTGGACTGATATACAAATCTTACCCAGATGATTAATCACACTGGATCAAGTTCAAGTGATTTTTTAACAATTTCTTGACTTTCTGTCTTGTGTGTGTGGTACTGGAAATTGAACCCAGAGACATTATACCATTGAGCTATACTCCTAGCCCTATTTTATTTATTTTATTTTGAAAGAGGTTCTCTCTAAGTTACAATGTGCTGCCCTAGAATCAACAATCATATTGTCTCAGCCTCCCCAGTATTGGTATTATAGGTTCACTCCACCAAGTCTGACTTGATTTAATATTTCAAAGAGAATAAGGAAGACCCATTCCTTTGATATTATTCCTATGGCTGAAAGATAGCATTTATCATTGTCTCACCATATTCAGGTTTTTTTTTTACCTGAGTGTTTACCTAATGTTGATTAACAATAGTATTATGATTATTAATATAAATTTAGTAATTCTTTATATTATTCTTTGAAACTGAAATGATTAAAAGTAATACCTTGTTTTAATTACCAAATCTTTGCAGGATTATGTCTCTAATAGTATGGTAAAGTAGAATCTCAAAAAGGGTGATTTTTTGGAAAAAAATAGCTCCTGCATATATTAAATTATTTCCTGTATTGCTACTTTTGAACTAAAGAAGAAAGCAAATTTTCTAGGGTGAGAAGTAAAAAAAGCAACGGTTGAGTGGACTAAGAATGATAATATTGTTGAGACTAACCTTTTATTCTGTTCCTTATGGAATGAAATATTTGACTCTTTGAGATTATCTGTCACAAGTGAGAGACACTGTATACAAGTTTTCTATCTTAAGTCAAAAATCTAAAATAGAACTAATGTTTTTTATCCCATTAGCATATTATTTTCCTATTTAACATATAGATAAATACTACATGGCTTCAATATTTCTCAGTTTAGATCCTCCAAATATTTAAAGTTTAGTTAGCAAAATAAAATAGTAAAAGGATCCATTTTATATGAGTTAGAAAAAAAATACAGACAATATTTAGATCAAAATTTTATGTATTTGATCTTTAAAAGTTGTAATATAAAGTAAGTATGTTTATATGTTTGAGGAAATACAAGTAATGGAAAAATAATGTATCATTACAAATAACTCTTGGAAGGCTGGGGAAATAGCTCAGTGGTAGATCATTTGATTAGTGTGTGCAAGGCCCAGGGTTCAGTCCTTAGCACTAGAACTGAAAAAAAAAAGAGGAGAAAAAGGAAAAGAGAGAAGAATGAATGAAAGAAAAGAAAAAATAAGTATTAGGCTGTAGGTGTTACTCAGTGGTAGAATATGTGTTTGACAGGTATGAAGGCCTTGGGTTACTCCTCAGCACTTTCTCTGTACCCCAAAATACAAAAATATAGATAATTTGAGCACAAACATTATACATTTAGTGGTAAGTAATGGTGGAAAGTAAGATTTAAGTATGGGCCTAAAATAAGACCATCAGTTGATGAAAGAATCAAACATTACTATCACCACAGGGAGGTACGGAGGTAGAATATACAAAAGAGAGGTCAAAGGACATGAAGGAGAGATGAAAACGTTTTAATATATAAAAGAAATGTAAAAATCAAAATCTAAACCTTTTGTAAGAATAAGGATATCATTATACCTATGAAGTTAAAGAAGTTTTTCTTAAGACACAAAAACTAAACTGTAAAAAAAAATTCTTTGAAGGATATCAAAAGATGAAAAGCTAAACCACAAAATGGAAGAAATTATTTGAAATATGTTTTCAGTAGTATTGTATTTTGAGAATCTAAAGAACTGTAAAAGTAATATATAATAAAAATAATTTCAAAATTTAGTAAAATCATGTTAATAAATGTTTCACCAAGATAAATATATAATAAATTACAAAAGACAAATTCTTCAACATTACTAGTAATTAGATGGTACAAACTAAAAGTAAAATAGGTTATCATTGAATTAATTATACTGGAAAACCATTCAATCTACACAACGCTGTATCTAAGTAATAGAGGAATGCCAGGTACTTTTAATGCACTTACAATTGGAACTGGTATAATCAATCTTGAAAATAATTTAGCACCACTGCTCAATGCTGAGCATGCTGATACCTTTACTTGATGCATTGTTCATGTCTAAACTGCCATTTAAAACAAACTAATGATACTTGTTAAAGGATGGAGAGAAAGACTTCATTCAAGGACATCATATTAGAAATATAAGGAACAAAGTCTTGCTGTTAAGGAGAGACATTTAGCTCAATTTTATATACAGCATAGCAAGTGTAAAATTATCAAAGAAAGTATTGGAGGTCAGTGAATGCAAGGGTAAGAGGACTTCTGATTACATTGACTTAATATAATTCTTGTTGAAGACCCAGCAGAATGATCATACATCCATTTGGAAATGGTGGAGGATGAAAAATCTAATCAGATATCGATGATAATCAGATATGGGGGAAGTTACTCTTAGTAAACTGAATTATCAGGATTTTCCACTAAAATTGTATTTTATAAGAAAGTATATACATGGACCTAGGAGAAATTTCAAAAACTTAACTAAAGTTTAGCCAAGAATCTTGTCAGTACCCTAGAGAAAATCTTATAGACAAGTGTCAGATTTACATTATGATGTGAGATGATAATGCACCAATAAAAATACATATAAAAAAATCAAATCTAAAAAAAAGAATACATCTGGTTATATTTCTTATTTTGTTGATTCTCTATACCCATGGTCCCTCATCCATGGATTCAATTAGTTACAAATTTTTAAAAAAATGTTTCAAAGATCCCAGAAAGTTCTAAAAAGCAAAACTTAAGTTTGCCATGACAAGCACTATACTGAACCCCCCCACACAGAGTGACGTATGGGCATTCCCTGCTGTAGCCTCCTGCCATCTCACAGATCCTCTCTCTCTCTCTCTCTCTCTCTCTCTCTCTCTCTCTCTCTCTCTTGATTGATCATTGTTCCTTTAGCATTTTATTCCTGTACTATGTAGTTAGTCCTACAATGATTTTCTGTACTGAGCAGACATATACATATATTTCCCTTGTCATTATACCCTAAACAATACAGTATAACAAGTATTTACACAGCTTTTACTTTTATTAGGTACTCTGAATAATCCAGAGATGATTTAAAGTATATGGGAGGACATGCATACATTATATGAAAATACTATACCTTTCATATAAGGGACATTTATATCTATAAATCTTGGTATCTATTGAGGATAGGATTCCTGAAACTAATTCCCCAAATAACTGAGAGACAATTGCACTAGCAAATAAAATAACCAACAAGCAAAAAACAAGCAGGAAAAATAAAAATGGAAACAACTCAAATGTTTATCAACACAAAAATGGACAAAAAATGTACTATAACCGTATAATAACTGTATGATAACACTAAATATAAATAGTCCATACCTGTACAAAATATCATAAATTAATAGGTATATAATGTCAACCAAAAAAATCAAGTTACATAGGAAAATTTAGAATTTTATATAATTTTTCTGCCAGTCAAAAAAAGGAAGAAAATGAAGAGCAGTAATTTGATTTGGAATCTATCTATATCTATCTATGTACCTATCTATGTATCTATCTATCTATCTATCTCTCAAAAGATAGGTAGATGGAGAGAGAGAGAGAGAGAGAGAGAGAGAGAGAGAGAGAGAGAGGGAGAGAGAGGGGTTCGGAAAGGAACAAAAAATTCCCCTATGTATAGGGAGCAGAAAGATACTAATTAATATGGAATTAAAGACTGATAGAATCCCTTAAAAGGTGGGAAAGTCAAAGGCAGGGACTATTATACTGACTTTAGAATATCAGGAGGATGCAGAAGTCTCAGAGAGAGCCTAGCAGTTGCATTGGTGGATAGCAATGTCAACTATATTGTTCTTATGAAAATAACTACAAACTGATAAAAAATTTCCTCTTCTATTTGGAGATACATATTATTTCCTTCTCTTCTGCCTTAAAAATATTGTTTCTTAATATCAAATTGTATGCTCAAATGCTATTGGCATTATTTCAAGGAAATGTCTTTTATATTTCCCTCCTTTCAGACAGGAAAAATATAACAAAATGAGAAGTTTATGTTAAGTTGAAACGAGATAATCTGGCACAATGGCAAACATATATTTTAAAATAACACTGTAGTCAATGCAAAGTTCTAGATATGTGTTACTTTTATAACAGAGATATAAATAGGTAACAGAATCATATAGACACTGGCTTTGGTAATGTTCTATTTTATAAGTTAGTTGATAGCTGCTTATATATTTATATGTCTCAGAACTCTCACAGACATGACATATCCATTTGAATATATCAAATAAATAAAAAGTGCTTGATTTAAATATTCAAAATATGGAAATAAACTTTCTAGAAACAAAGATAAGACTAAAAAATTCTAGAAAAAATTCATCAACAAATTCAATACACAGATTAAGGCATAAATCAATATTTTTCACAATTATATCATTAACAGCACTAATACTAGGTTTATTTAGCCTATGTAAGTTGTCTGTTTACTTACTTCAAATCACTAGCAAAGATAGGTTGTTTGTGGAACCTTTTTTTTTCCATGTTGCTATTCGAAAAATTGATAGGAGTTAACCAAGTGTAGTGTGTAATCCCAGGACTTAAGAGCCTGAGAAAGGAGGATCACAAATTCAGAGGTAGCTTCAACAATTTGGTAAGGCACTCAGCAACTTAGTGAGCTCATGTTTCAAAATAAAAAGTAAAAACACAGCTGGGAAATTAGCTCAAAGTTAGAATGCCTCTGAGTTCAATCCCCAGTACCACAAATGAAAGTCTATATCTATCATCTATCTATCTATCTATCTATCTATCTATCTATCTATCTATCCATCCATCATTTATCATCTATCTATAGTGACCATATATGTATGAATTATACATACATATGTTCCTAAACAAAATTACATTTTTATTTATTAAATAGTATTTATAGAATATATAAATGAAATAAAAATAGATAAAATGAGGCTGATTAAAGTTCCCTGAAACCAATCAAAACAAAAACAAAATAAATAGTAAGAAATTATCTAAATAAACAACTTTTAGTTAGGAAAAAATATTATTTTAATGAACTCAAAGGAAAAAAGCTAAATGTAGTCATTTTGAGATGACACATGATTAGATAGCCATTTTTAATGAAATGTCACTTGAAACACAATATAAGTTCAATTCTCTCTGCTTATATAAACTGCTAGTGTGTGTGTAATATGTGACATATTTTAATTAAAATTTTAGAGCAATTCATATTATGTCATTATTTCTAGAATATAGTGTTACAGAACAAAGACCTCGTTATCTTTTAAAATATATAGAAAAATCTTTTATCTGTTACTTTAATTGAAACAAATTACTCAGTTATTATATACAAAATATAATGTGGGACAATGTATATATTATAAAATGGCTAAATTAGGCCAATCAAGATTGGTTCTGGAATACAGAAAAAAATGACTTTCACTAGCCAATAAACCTCAAACAATCATTTTGATTTCAGATTTTATATTCAATCACACATTTTAACATAAAATTATTGAATATATAAAATTTATTTCCTTTGAAAATGTAACACATTATTTATTTGTTAAAAAAGAGAACAAATTATACAGGGGGAAAAAATAAGGGAATGCAAGAAATGGTAGAAGAACAGCCACTTCCTATCTGTTGTCTGTTGATTTCTCATACTGAGTCCTTTTCATGTGCTGAACAAATTACCAGTTGTTGGTGGAGTGACTGGAGCTATTCAAGTGTGCCAGCTCCTACCACCTGCTGCAACTAATTAAGTGTGATTAGAAGGTAGTGAGGAGGTGGCAACATTGTCATAGCCACCTGAAAGTCTTGGTTTGAGAGAATGCCCAGAAATCCAGGGCACCCAACCAACAAAGACAAATTGTTCAACTGCTACACTAGGTCTCTGAAGTCATTTATTTAGGCTATTGCCTTTTTGGCTACTTATAGCTTCAGGTTAACCACTGAATTAAGTATATGTAATCAGATATCATATAATTCAAGTCAACATGGAAGTCAAATCAACTGCAATAATACAGCTAAATCTACTTTTCTTCCTATGAAAATATTTTGAGTATCTTGAAAGATAAAATATATTCCACTTGAAGTAGAAATTAGTCTCCCAACATGATTTGTATATACAATTTGTCCATAATTTTCAAAGTCCTGCAAAACAGTTTTGAGTATAGTTGCTTACAGAAATCTCTATTTTTAGGAATAAAGTTATTTATTCCCGGTGTGTCAAGCAGGGTCCATTTAAACCATTATTATCAATTACTTTATCAACATTATCCAATGTGACTTATTGGCAGTAGGAATTGGATCATCAAAGAAATCAAATGGGGATATGCCAAAAATGGCAAATTAGGGTTGCAGTTTTCCAAACTCTTTCCCTCTATATGTGGAATAATAAGTAAGACTTTCAAAGTCTGAGTTGAAGATAGCCAATATGACATTAAAGATTATGAATGTATAAAATACAAGGGAATTAAAGAAATTATTATAGTAATTCAAGTTAAAAACAAAACAAAAACTCACTACTAATCAAAACATTTTAAAAACAGGAACTAAGTTTTTAGTCCTACTTCTTCAAGTAATATGTGATATTTTGGGGGCTGTAATATATATTGAAGTCTATATGTTAAAGGAGAGTTATAGGTGCTATGGAACATACCCAAGATCAGCTAAAGCATGTGAAGACAATTCCAGATAATTACTCCATTACACATTCATTTAAAAACATTAAATTTATAAGCACGTTAGAGTTAGCCTTGTGGCTGTTGAAACAAGTTGTTAAGTTAGTTACAAAATGTAACAGACAAAAGAGAATGGCAGATGAATATACTTAAACTAGAGATTAATGAGACATAGAGGTATTTTACAAGGAGCACAGAAGGTAAGTGCAGGGAGAAAAGAAAGAAGGAAGGAAGGAAGGAAGGAAGGAAGGAAGGAAGGAAGGAAGGAAGGAAGGAAGGAACAGATCTGACATGTTTCTTTCTCTGTCATTTGAGACAATGACCTTTTTTGCACTGTCCTTTTTGTAAAGAAATTCCTCACAACTTCTTTGCAGCTTTTTAGTTTTTCAGTTTCAACAAGAGCTGAGATAAATGAACTCACCTAAATAATATAAGTCTCTCATATTCAATGCCAACAATTCCATCAGAGGCAGGACAGCAGCCACCAAGAGAACTGTTCCCTTTGTCAGAAATAATTCTTCAAATGGTTGCTTTCTCAAGTTTTTGGAAAGCTCTTCAGTCCACTGGTGTCAGATTTACTTTAGTATTTGACTTAAAACCTTTTCATCTGTATGCTTATTAGTGTTTACATTATGCTTCTCTAAAACAAACATACAGAATATAAGTTAGGAGCCTGACAGAAAGCTATTCCTTTGGGTTCTTCTGTCTGATATGGATCCCAGATGAATAAATTATGCTTTTCCATCATTCGGAAGGTTCCTCTGTAGTCTGATAAAGCACTCCAACAATTTTAGACCTTTCCAAAACAGTAGTAACCTGACTTTAAAAGCATGTTACTTTGTCTATTCTTGAATTATATCATTTTCATTGAGCAGTGATTTGCTTTTTTGTTGTTGCTGTTATTATTTGCTATTTTTATTTATTATATTAGGAGCATCTCTCCATATGATTAGTTTTATTTTTACTTTTTTTATGGTGCATTGTAATCATACATCTTTGTTAGGTACAGCACAATGATTTGCTTTGATTCTGGTTTCTTTCACTGAACCATATATTTGCTGTCACCACGTTGTTATAGTCTGAAACCAATTAATCTTTTATTGTATTGTTTTTTACTGTATGAAGATATGTTATATTCAACAATTAAACTGAGGAAGAAGGTCTGAGTTTTTTATAAATAGTAGTATTAATTACTGAACTTAAGAATTTGTGTTAGTTTTTAGGAGTAGTCATATAAAATCTCAGTGGCTTACCAACAATAGACATTTATTTTCTACAGTTCTTAAGGTTGGAAATCCAGGACTGATGGAACTGGTTTGGTATTCCCTGCGTTCACTTTTCTGCATTTTTAAACAGTCCCCTTCCCTCTGTCTTCCTATAACCCTTTCTTTTAACAAAGGCATCTTTTATGTCACTATCTCTTATAAAAAATACAGTCACATTTAATTAATATATCATCCTTATGGTGTCATTTAAACACAGTTACCTACTAAAAGACCCTCATCTGAAAGATAGCCGTATTACAGGTGAGGGTTTCAAAATATTCATTTGGGGTGGGGGATTGCAGCTCAGTTCATAACACCATCATCCGTCATCACAGATAATTTTTAATTTTCTAGAAATTTTTACAAATAAGATCATGTAATATTGACCTCTTCTTGTATATCTCCTTTCATTCAGAATTATTCTGAAATGTGTTCTTCTTTCACTCAGAATTATTCTGAATTGTGTTCAATTTTAAATGATACTATGACAATTCATTTTTATTGATCATTGGCATTCTTTTGTATAGAAATGCCATAGTTTAAGCTGGGTGTGGTGGCGCATGCTTGTAATGCCACCATTTGGGAGGCTGAGACCAGAGGATCCGGGTTCACGATCAGCCTCAGCTATCTAGTGAGGCACTCTGTAACTTAGTGAGACCTGGTTTCAAAATAAAGAATAAAAAACAGGACTGGGGGTATAGCTCGAAGGTACAATGCTCCTAAATTCAATCCCCAGTACCGCAAAGAAAAAAAAAGAAATATCATAGTTTATCTGTTAATTTGTTATTGAACATTATATCAATTTAGTTTAAGCTTTAACAAACAAAGCTTTTATAAACAGCCATACCTAATTCTTTGAAATGATGTAACATTCATTTGTCTTACAAAAATATATAGGAGTTGGAAGGGCTGCATTGAATAGTAGGTATATTTTAAATTGCTGAGATTTTGTTCTAAAAGACTCTACTACTTTATATTCCTATAAACAACAGAGGAGTATTTAGATTTCTCACAATTGTGTCAACTATCGAAGCCAGAGCCAGGCAGCTAAGTCGGACAAGCTTAGAGGGAGAAAGTGTGGCTTGAGAAAAACAAAGACAAAAGTTACTTAAGAAAGAGAAAAACAAGGGATAGATTCAGGAGGGCTGACAGTGGATACTGCGTGCCAAGTTTATTCAGCTCAACCCTTACATACTTTTTTGAGAGCATCAGAGTATACATCAAGGTTAAAGCTTTCTCACAATGGTTACATCTATGAAAATAGTCATCTCTAGGTCCAAGGTTCAAAGAACAAATATTCACATAGTTTTTACTGTAACAGTCTGAATAAAGGTCTTGAGACTAAACAATACTCTTGCCTGTGGTCAGTAATCAGCACATATTATGAGAATTTGCATTTCTGCAGAAACAGACTTCAATGTACCTGAGAGTCTGCAAAAGCAGACCTTGAGCAATGTCAGTCCCTGACATTTCTCCCCTTTTTAAATTATAGAACAAAAGTCATCAACTCTCATATTTGAGATGCAACAAACTGTGTCTGTCTTAGGTTGTTCTCTTCAAGATACAAGTCTTACCCATCATGGGAGCATAGGTAATATACACCTATGTCCTGTCTTAGATTGACCTGTCCTTAAGAGAATCTTACCCGTCATTGACTACGAGTTCCTGCATAAGGGGTCATATGATACTTTATTCCATGCATATCAGCTTTTATTTTCCATATAGTGCTGACAAAGGTTTGCACCAGAATTGATAGCAAACAGAGCTACAAGTAACAGGACATCAACACCTACAAGTCCTCCAATTAAAGAAGTGAATGAGGACCAGGAAGGTGAGAGGCTTGACAATTTGTCTAAAATTTTTGAGCTATTTTACTAGCATCAAAGTTAAGAGGGCTAATACTTTTCATATCAGCAATTTCATGATGAAGTTTTAACAAATCCAATGATGTTTTCATGATGCCAAACTCCTTGTGAGCTTTGATTCTATCCCAATTATGATAGCTTTATTTATAAGTCTTTTGAGTAACACAAATCCAATTAAATGTAGCATGACGTTGTAGTCCAGATTTAACTTTCAACTCCTTGATGTTAGCTCTTAAACCCTTAATTTCATCACCAAAATATTCTATAATATCGTACAAAGCATTAAGTCTATGTTCTAATTTGATATCTAATTGTTCTTGTGTATCTAAAGTATGTATAACATTTTTAGACATTTGAATAACAAAGTGAGCAGTTTGTACTTCTTGTGCTAAAGCAACAGCAGTGGCAGAAGAAGTGGCTAAGAGCAAGCAAACCAA